>JZKD02S1702453.1:51520-69263 GCA_000966675.3 Picea glauca | reverse complement strand
GGAAGCGATATAAAGGTATGTTACTTGTTCCTTCCTACTAGCTAATTCAATGGTCAAAACTTAGGGAAAGAGTCATGTCCTATCCTGTTTTGTTCTAGATCTAGGTGGATCTAGGAAGATCTGTTAGTATTTGCACCTACCGATTAGTCCGATAACAAAATTGGTGAATCCACTGGGGAAACATCCCATTTTCTTTGTGGTTTTTGGTATTTTTCCATGGCCATTTTCTCTTGTTTTGCTTTTCCCCTTTCCTATCAATCTCTGAGTCTTCAGGATACCCTGATAGACCCTCTGGGTCCAGAGGCCTCTTCAAATTTTGTGTCATTTTCCAAAAGATTGATTAAGTTTAGACATTCTCGCACTGCACTTCACTGTAGGCTGCAAGAATCTATAGAGTTCACATTATGCCTTTAGGTTCAGTGCGAGGTTCTCGCACTCTGCTCAAGGGCCACCTGGAAGAATCACTAATTCTCACACTGTGTAATATTGCCAGCCTGCGAACTCATTTTTTCAAACTTTTGGATTTGAGTTTTGGCATCTTCAACTGCTCAGATCAGTCTAGGTGCCTCATAAGAGTTTCTTGGACCATTGATTGATGTCTTTCTTGTCTTCATTTTCGTGCATGAACAGTCTTAGGATTTCAATGAACAGTCTTAGGATTTCAAAGTCTTTTCTTGTCACTTCTGTCTTGACTTTAGTTTCTTGACTTTTCTTGGCATAACCATACTCTCTGATTTCAGAATCTGAGTGTGCTTGTTTGGTTAAGGACCGACGATCAGTTGAAAGTTGAGTTTCTTGGTCTTTATCATTTTCCCATTGTTTGAAAGATCATTTTTCTTATGCATTTGAAAATACTGTATTGGTTTTCTTCTTATTTTTGTTTTCATTGAAAGAGTGGTTTGGGTTTTTATCATTGCTTGTTCATTGGTTTTTTATTTTCTGTACTCTCACTATCATAGTGTGGGTCCTTTTTGAAAAGTGAACAAAAGTTTTTCTTTCAAAAAATCATTTTCGTCTTCGAAAACATTGAACATCAATTGTTGAAATTATTGAAAAATAGACAATAGAGAATTTTTATCGATGCGTGATTTGTTGCATTTGCATTTTAAAGGAAATTGTGTCTTGTAGTTCAAAGTTTGATCCAGAAAACTTCTCTTTCCCTCCCATACATAGGATTCATTGAACGAAAATCGATATATTTTTCATTCTCATCCATGCATCGTTGGGTCAGAGTCATACAACATAAGTTTCATCTCCGTTTCCTTTGAGTAAACAACAACTCTTAATAACACTGCACAATTGTAAAATTTATTTAGTAACTCTTTTCTAGGGATCTATTACACCAACATTTAGCTAGGTTAGCGCTTTGGAGTAGGAAGAGAGATACACTCTCCAAAACCACAAAACACCCAATAGCATCTTGTGTTAGGAAGTGTTAAATTCCATTTGCAACATCTTGTCCTGGAAAGCCCTTCTCACACAAGGGTCAAGCACGAGGTCGCATTGGTATTGGCAAAGTTACTCACCCTGCTTTGTTGATATCGGTGTAGAGATTGCACGTATTATGGGGATCACTCAGAGGTATACCCACAATGATGAGTGTAAGCCTTTTGAGTTGATTTTGGGCTAGATACCCTGCCCTTGCGTGTGGATCGGACTGTCGACTATATCCCCAGGCTTTATTGTTGTTGGTGGTAACCTTAGTGGCCTATATTTCTAGGTTCTTACACGAGGTGACTGTGAAGGGGAAAGTCTTCACGGTACCTGGAATTGATGTTGACCAAACTCACTCGGGCTCCTTGTAGGGTATACCCACGATTATGTGTGGGAGCTTGCACCAGGGTGTAAGTCTGTTAAGCAGGTCGTCAGCGTAAATTTTCCACCCTAGCCCAACCCCTTCTCGTCTTGTTGTTGCGACATTGGATTTCATCACCAACTAGTGACTTCGGAATTAGAAGGTCTTGTTTGCTTGGTGTTGCTTTCTAGATTTTGTTTACTAGAACGTGTTGTTTGTTTCTCAAAGTTGACCATATGATTTTTTTCATGAAGTTTGTCACTCGTTTACAATATCTCCTCCACGCCGTTCACGTAGAATGCAGGGTTTATCTCCCGAGTATCTGGAAGGTTCTCAACCCTTGCCTACAAGTACACCTGAGGGCTCTCCTTGGCAAAGTGAATTCACAGTCGTTACCACGCCACAGGTGGAACAAACTAACTCTCTATAACATTTTCGAATTACAAATACTCGAGAGGACTTTTGACTTCACCCTGATTCTGAGTGAACTTTTATGCGACTGAATTCTTCCAGAGACTTAGTTGCTACATCTTCTGGATCACCAGTTGGACCCTTTCCAGGCATAGAAGGCCAAGATATTTTTTGGTCTACAGGTGTTTTCCGAAGAGACCTTTTTGGTCCAGGTTCACCTATGATTTCCAAAATCAATCCACCTGTGATTTCCAAAATTTCTAGTCCAAAGACAGTACCGTTGACTACTACCTATCACTTTACCATCCCTCCCGAAATGGCCCATCTCATAGATACTACGAGTATTCCAACAGAGTTTACAGTGGTTAGTCTTGCTCTCATCAACACACCATGAACACCCAATGTCACTCCGACACTACCACCCGGGTACTATGTGTTGAATGCTTCCATTCACACTCCTACGCAAACCCCATCCGACTCTCTTGGTGGTCCTTCTTCTTCTGGGCACTCTCTTCCCAGTTTTATTCCAACACTCCCTCAATTTCCTTTTGGAGGACCTTCTTCGTCTTCTACTGGTAGTCTTTATCCTAGTGGCTCTATTCCTTCATTCACTCCAAATTACCAGATTCTGGTTGGTCGACAATTTCATCAAGGTGGTATGAATCAACCCCCTTTCAGGGGGAAAATTCCTTTTGGAACGCAAATCCCAATTGGAATACAACCTCCAATTGGAACACTACCTCCAGTTGGAACACCACCTTCAATGGGAGGACCGACCCCACCTTATGGGTAAACTATTCCTCCATCCTTGGCCCAGTATTGGAATCAATTCATACAATATGCTCTTCAATTGACTGGGGGGCAGCAATTTACAGCTGCATCTGTAATACCCCCTAGTGTGGGCCAACCCTATCCCGATTCTTTCAATCCCATTTGGGGGGCGAATGCTCAATCTCAAACCCCTATTCCAGGGTATACTCCTATGAGCTACTATCCTCTCTAACCACCACTGAATCTGCCTGGGTCTTCACATTATATGCTGACTGCTTATGGTCCTACTGGTTTGCCGACGGGGCTTCCTCCCCAAAGCCACCAGTACCCGCAGGTGAATCGACAGTTACCCTTCATAGCCACTTTGGATCTTCCGGACTTGTCAAGGATTTTAAATGATCCAATTCGTCACTCTCCCCAATGGCCTGCTATCCCAGCGAAGCTACCATCGAACATTCCCAAATTCAACGGCAAAGTGGGAGAGGATCCAAACAATCATGTTATGACTTTTCACCTATGGTTTTCATCCAACTCATTGATGGATGACTCTATTTGTTTAAGTCTTTTTTAACGAACTTTCACAGGTTCTGCTGCGAAGTGGTATATCTAATTTCCACGAGGTTTCTTCTCTGACTTTAACACCCTATCTATGACTTTCCTCATACACTACCAGTTACCGATTCGTTATGATACGGGGACCGAGATTTTGAATTCTTTCAAACAGAACAAAGCCACTCATATATCCGATCACATTCATGAGTGGCGACGACGACGACGTATTATTAAACTTGAACTCCCCGATCAGTTGTTGGCAGAATGGTTCACCAAATCGTTTGTGAACGACATCGGTCATGACATTTCCATGGGTGGAGTGGTCACTGAAGAGCAAGATATAAGTCGTTCTCAATATCTTGACCTCGTTTACTCACAAACAGGAACCCTTTACGATTTACTACCTGACTTACCTCGTCCTAATACTTCCATCACTTCAACTACTCGAGTTGCTTCGCATGCAGTTGACGGTGTGATTGGCACTTTCCAGGCCCAACCACATTCCGCTTCAAGCGTAAAACCCAAATCTGCTTCTTCTAATGTTCAAAATGCTCGATGTCCTGCCCCTCCCACCGACAAGACTTCTGAGGTAAATGCAGTCCAATCTACCCCAGCTGGTAAAAACAAATCTAAAAAGGGGAGAGGTAAGAATAAGGAGTGCACAAATAATTCTCAAGCAGAGCAAACCAAAAATACCCCCGTTGATGATTGGGATAAGCACAAACCTCGATACCCTTGTCTTATCTGTGTTGATGATCACTACACGAAGAATTGTCCATGATGTGCTAAGGTCACTAAGTTCCTTCAAGGAGCTCCACAACCACTTGCACCAGCCATTTTGTCTCAACCCTTCCCGTCTCAACAACAGGCTCAGTTGGTCATTCATGACCAACCCTCATCTTATACTACGTCCTATGTTTTGATGTGTACTGGTGATTCAATGCAGAGCAACGTTGCACTCACCACTCGAGCCAAATATTATTCTCCCTCTAAAGAGAAGGTTGATGATCTACCTCCTTCCTTGGTACAACCCTCTCCAGTGACTCCACCTACCAACGATCCTCTTCATCTCGAACGACTGAGCCTCGACACAGTTCTACGACCCCCACAAAGGGTGTCGTTCGGAAATCGGCTTTCAATCCTCATGCTCATGTGGCCCAGAACTACAACATTGTTGAAGATCTGGCCCAAGCACCTTCTGTGATGTTAGCCCTTGAAGTCCTTCAAACTTGTCCCGCACAATGGAAGTCACTGTTGAAAGCTATCGGTGGAATTGACCCGACAGATACCAATTTAATAATCTTTGACTTGGAAGATCACATTCCAAGGTTATCCCCTCAACTCGCATTCCATATCAAAGTGATTGTCTCTGACAAAAACATTTTTTGAACCATTATCAATGAGGGTGCCTCGACGTGTGTCACGTCTCTTGCTTGCTGGAAAGCCATTGGTTCTCCTTCTTTGAATGAATCCTAGAACACTCTTAAAGCCTTCAATGTCTCTGGTTTTAAGCCCTACGATGTTCTTCCTTCATTTCCCATCACGTTAGAAGGAAAAATTGTCCAAGTCGAAGTGGAAGTCTTTGACACTCCCCTTGATTACAATATTTTGCTTGGCTATAGCTAGATCGATTCCATGCGTGAAATTGTGTCGACCATTTTCTGTGTGGTACGTTTCCCACATCAAGGTAAGGTTGTCACTGTCGACCAACTAGCCTTCTTTAATTCCGATACACGTACTGGCAACTTACCGTTTATTGCTAAAACCCCACCGGGTTATGAGAACGTCCGTGTACGCCTTCTCAAGGACTCTTCGTTAATGGGTACTTTCCCCATTCCATCGCTCGATGTTCCACGCTCATTGGTTGCTTCCATCAAAATGATCTCCACCTTGCCTCATGAACTTCCTGTGCCTCACGACCCCTGGATCGTACTTGACCTTGGAGATCATCTTCATTTCGGTGACGAAATGTCGTTAAGTCCAGTTGAATCCTCCTATTAGGCCATTCAATCGACAACACCGACGAGATGATCATGTCTATCATGGAGGAAACCGCTTGGGACGATGGGCATCATCGTTCCATCATTTTTCTGGAGCAACATACTCTTGAGAACTACCAACAGATTTCGACCCCGTCGACCATTGTCGTCATCTCGACCGTTCCCGAGTCTGCACATGATGTGTTTTCCGAAGGGCACTTAAGCAATATCTCACACACTATTCCCCTTGACATATCCATCAAACCTGGGATTGTAAAAAATGTCCATATTGGAGCTTCGTGTTCTTCTGACAAAATCGTCACCTACACATCCCTATTCAAATAATTTTGTGACATCTTTGCTTGGAGTTACGAAGAAATACCAGGTATTGACCCTGAGATTGTGATACATGAGATAAAGACATACCCCGACGCTAAATCTGTCCAGCAACGCCTTCATCCAGTTCACCCACGTAAAGTGGGTACTATAAACCTCGAAGTCGAGAAACTTCTGAAAGGCGACTTTATTTATCCAGTGGCTCTCACAAACTGGGTTTCCAATCTTGTCCCGATTGATAAGAAACAAGGCACCATTCGTGTATGTGTTGGTTATAGGGATATCAACAAAGATTGTCCAAAATACAACTTTCCTACCCCTTTCGTTGATCAGATTGTCGATGACTGCGCCGGAAGTGAAATCTTCTCTCTCATGGATGGTTTCTCCGGATATAATCAAATCAACATTGTTCCCGAGGATCAACATAAGACTGCTTTTATTTGTCCTTGGGGTACTTTTACCTATCAGAAACTTCCTTTCGGTCTCAAGAACGCTGGCACAACTTTTCAACATGCTATGTCTTATGCATTCCATGATATCAAGCACATCGTTCAACCATATTAGACGATTTACCTGCTCACTCAATGCACTGAGTTGATCACCCCAAACACCTCCAGGACATTTTCGTTCGTTGTCGGTTCTACCGTATACGTTTGAATCCTCATAAGTGCGTTTTCTGCGTGGAATCTGGCCGCCTTCTAGGTTTTATCATTTCGCGTCAAGGGATTCGGGTGGATCCTTTAAAGGTTGAGGTGATCTTTAATCTCCCTCCTCCTTCTACACTTGGCCAGTTGCAAAGTTTCCAGGGGAAAGCAAACTTTCTTCGTCGTTTTATCCCAAATTACGTCGAGATAACTCATGGATTTACGCGGCTATTAAAGAAAGATTCAGAGTTTCTCTAGGATACCATTGCCAACAATGCTTTTGAAGCTTTGAAATTGTCCCTAACGCGTGATCCGCTTCTCTTTCCCCCCGATTACAGTCATGATTATTTCCTCTATCTTGCTGCCTCAGAGTATACCATTGGTATGGTTCTCGTCCAAGAAGATGATGCTAACGATGAACATGTTATTTACTACTTGAGTTGCAGTTTAACGCCTACTGAAATCAAGTATTTACATGTCGAAAAACTGGCCTTGGTTGCCGTTCAAGCCGTCCAACACTTCAGGAACTATATCCTCTCGCGCAAGACTACAGTGATTTCTCATTGCAACCCTATGGAACACATTATGACACGTCAATTGCTAGGGGGCAGATAATCCAAATGGATTGTGATTCTCTAGGAGTTTGACTTGGAATTCGAATGCGCCAAGTCCAAGAAGTCCTTAGTTTTTGCTGAGTTGATATGCGACTTTCCCCATTCTACAATGGAAATAGTAGTAGCTGATTCATTGCCTGATGAATCTCTTTTCCTTGTTAGCATTGATGATATTTGGTATGGGGATATCATTATATATCTCCAAACCCAGACTTTCCGGCCAACTTTGTCTACTACTGACCGACGTCGCATATGCTATCAATCTCGTCAATACATTATCCTCGGGGGATCGGCTTTTTTTTTCGATGTTTTCTAACGTTCAACGAAGATAAGAAAGCTCTGAATGACTGCCATTCTGGAGCATGTGGTGGTCATATGTTTGGGTATGCTACTACCCAGAAGATCTTACGCGTAGGGTATTTTTGGCCTTCTTTGTTTAACGACTGCATCATCGTCGTTCAGAAATGCCATGCTTGCCAGACCTATAATCAGAAGATACAGTCACATCCTTCTCCTCTTCACCCTGTGGTCTCAGTTGGTCCCTTTGCAAAATGGGGCATCAATTTCATGACATGTCACCCTCACTCGGCCAGGGGGCATGGTTACATCATTGTAGCCATCGATTACTTTACGAAATGGGCCAAGGTGATGCCGACATTTGACAACACTGGAAAGACCGCAGTGTTATTCATTTTTAATCACATCATAGCTCATTTTGGTGTTCCCCAAGCTATCATCACTGATCATGGTAGCCACTTCAGAAACTTCATGATGTCCGAACTTACTAAAAAGTTGGATCTTCGCCATGATAACTCAACGCCCTATTACCCACAAGACAATGGCCAGGTCGAAGCAATTAAGAAATTTCTCATAACTATGCTTCGACGAATGATAGGGATTCATAAAACAAGTTGGCACACAATGTTGTTTTCAACATTGTGGGCATACTGGACATCCGTCAAGTCCGCTACTGGGTTTACACCTTTTCAGTTAGTCTATGGTGTGGAAGCCGTTCTCCCTATTGAATGCGAGATACCCTCTTTAAAACTAGCTGTTGAAATCCTACCCAACACTTTTGCTGAGGAAGAACGTCTATTGTATCTTATGTGATTAGACGAAACTTGACGCAATGCCACCCTAGTCATAGAAGCTCAGAAAAAGCGTGTTAAGGCCCAATACGACAAACATGTCAAGCCTCGCATTTTCTCAGAAGGAGATCCGGTTATCCTCTATGATCAAGATCGAGATATGATAGGAGATGGAAAATTCGAAGCCATGTGGTGAGGTCCTTATATCGTTCGACGAGTTTTGGAAAAAGGAGCTTCTGAGTTAGTAGATTACGATGTTATCCCTTTGAGTGAACCCAGGAATGGGTTGTACTTGAAGAAGTACTATGCATAAAATCATCTGTGCACAAATACTTGTATTTTTATTGTATCATACTTCTTGTGTCTTACTATAGCGTGCTTTTGTCGTTATCTGGTCTCTGCCCTTATGTGACATTGTGTTTGATTTCCAGATGTCGGAGTCCTCGCTCATGGCGCTAGCTGTAGTACTCAGAACCTTGCTTCCGCTGCATGGGCAATTTACGCCCCTACAAACAAATTTGTCTCCTTACGAGGTGTGTGCCTCGGCCGTGTGACCAACAACATTGCAGAGTATAGCACCGTGATTGAATTATTGGTTGATGCTATTTCACTCAGAATTCATCATTTGGTTGTGAGACTTGATTCACAGCTTGTAGTACTACAATTAAGTAATGTCTATACTATTCGAAGTCCTACTTTGTTACGGGTGTATTTGCAAATTTGCCTCTTGGAACGTTATTTTGATTACATTGAATATCGACATATTCCTAGATGTCTAAATACATTAACAAATGCATTGGCTAACTATGTATTAGACAGACATTTGGATCATTTATAAATCAATCACATCAATTCACACAATACATGATAAACCGGTAGAAGCCGTCTGTATATAAATGATCAAAAGAGTTTTTTACAAAAAAAGTTTTGTCTGAAGACCAAAATGTCAAAATCTGAAGCTCACAACTTCTACAAAAGTAACGTCATGGATGACGTTCACAGTAACACACAACTTCTCGGGCAAATCTACGGAGCAGTCAACTCATGGACCCTGAAACTCCTACTGTATGATGATGATCGCATCGTGGAACCTCTTCAAGAGGCATGTCTGGAATATCTGCAGTCAAGCCCTCTAGGTTTTGTTCCACTACTTGATAATCCTCGGCATATTGTGGCGCTACCGCTACCTCTCCCCGCCGCTGAATGGGAGAAGTACCAGGAGTTCGGTAAGGTCCAACATCTGTGTCATCAAAAACGAATTTTGTATTTAGTCTTTGGACAAACTTATAAAACAAAACCATTTGAATATGATAAAAATTCATAAAAACATTTAAAAAGAAAAAAATGTGTGTACTTCTTACCAAGTTCCCCCCACTGAGCATCCTCTGGCAGTACTAAGTCTGGATCTCCTCAGAAATCCAACCTGGCATAAGAATAATCGTCAACCATCAACATCTGTGGTTGAAGCCAGTTAAAAAAGGTATCATCATACTTGATGATCGGTCCAACTACGTGCCGGGCCATGAGCCGACACCATCTTAGCATCCTTGGATCCCTACGAGCCGGTAAATTCCACTCAACTTGCAGCCTCAGTAATGGAACCCTCTCTAGGAATAAGAACACTAACAAAGATCTGTACCTGAATTGCTTCAGGTCGCCTCGTCTGCATTTGGTCAACTGTTTTTTTATACTACGAAGCACAACATCTACCCAGTTGAAAACCTGAGGTTCAATACACTCTATAGCATACTAGAAGTAACTATGTAACGCCATGTGAGGAGTGGATCTCCCCGCCATATGAGCTATGGTGAACAAGATAGTATGGAGGGTCAAATATCGTACCCCCCAAATAACTACTTTTCCTTTCTTTCTCTCTGCCTCGGGAACGTAGTGTAAACGACAGTATTCACTCATGGGCAGCCCACCACCTCTGCCACTAGTCAGGCTCATGTAGTGCCCACGCCATGACAGTCCAGTCAAAAAGTAAATGTCCTCAATATCTAAGGATAGTGTGTGTACCCCCACATGAAATACCTGTTGATCGGGATCCCAGATACACACAAGGTACTCTAATAACCTGACTTGGGCCCTCATGCCCGGAATACGAAAGTACTTCAGGAGGCCACAGTTTCTCAAAGAAACAATAGTAGGTGGATGATTTCCGGCAATTGCATTGTCTTATTCATGCTCCCTTTCATGCCATTCAAGAACCATTTTGATGGCCAATTACCTGCATAAGAAGCACAAAAAGAGGATTAGCAACTCGATTCATGATTTGGTTCCTTTTTATTGGGTAAATTCTTAAAAAATAATTGTGCTTTACGGTTCTCGCAGGTGCCCTTTGGGCATAGTGCAAGAACCTCGTAGGCTGCTATGGGCTCACCTGTGAGAATCACCCATTCTCGCAGGTCCTGTGTAGCCCACCTGCGAGAATGGTTGAGCGTAAGTAGGGCTCATAAAATCAACTCAAAAATGAATTTTTAACCAATGAAAATGCAAAATTAAACCATGAAAGAGTAGAAGACAAAGAGCCTACCTCACTGTCACTAATGGCTTACCGAATGGATGCTCGTAACTCCCGCAATCTGACGTCGAACTTCGAGGGTAAAAGAGGGGTTTTTGAACTCAAATAGTGGAAAAGTGAAAATGATATGTTAAAAAGAGTTTTTACTCCTTTATATTTACTTTTACCATGTTATTTGGTTTTTTATAATTATTTATCTATTAAACCCTAATCCCTAATGTCCTTTTGAGTGTAATTTTTGCAGGCGTAATGGCTTCGATGTCCATATGCAGGGATGCAGACATAATTTTTCTTTTTTCATCCATGTTTTGATTGTTTTTTATGGTTTTTGTATAAAACCTCGAGTGTGGTCTTTGTCTGTTCTTGCGCTCGAAAATACATGAGAATGTGATCGAGCATACTTTTATCACTTTTTCGGGCTCAACAAGGTTATACGAAAAATGAACCCCCCTGGAGTCTTCTTTAATCTCTTTTCAACTCTCTAAACATGAAAATATAGCCGAGCGACATCGCTATTTTCACGCTCGATAAAGTATTTGAAGAAAGCGTCTAGTGAGCGATAATTTATCTCTTTTTCGGTCTCATCCAGACTATTTTATGAAAAAGGAACTGAGAGAGTTCTCTTTTAAGTGTTTTTCCAGACTCTATAATCATGAAAAACCTTCGAGTTTTCTATCTTTGGACTCGTTAAACAAACATCGACAGGCCCGTAATGGGACCGAACCACTCCTTCTTAGGGTTCGTTAAACATACTCCGAAGGATAAGCTTATATCAACAAGCATATGTTATCCTTCTCAAGCTTGCGTAAAAATAAAGAGGTACTCGCCATAAATGGTGGGGGAAAATTTGGGAAAGGGATATGTTATCATCTTCGTATTGATTGACAGTCAGTGTCGCTCTTGAACATGACACCCCCTATTCATTATATTTGAAGCCAGTTTGGGAAATCCATTTGTCTCTCATTCGATTTTCTACAAGGTCATTCCCTGTGTCGTCTTTGAGTCAATGCTGCCAAATCATTGGTTGTGTCATTCATATGTTCAAGAGAAGTTCATCTGAAACCTCTATTGAGTCGGCCATCTACAGTTGTCCATTCTCTCTGTGTCGGCCTTCCCTGTGTCCAGTCCAACTTACATCATACTCTGTTTCACCTTCAAAATCTATTACTCATTTCGTGGCATTGATGGGGGATACATCAAGGCCCTCCTATGAAGAGTTTTGTTCCATCGACTTCAGCTCATTATCCGGAAATAAGACTTAGAAATTCTTTGGTACCTTGGAGCTTGCATGCCTCAATGGCAGGTTTCCTTTCTTTTGACAGTGATTTTACATCATTGACCCCTAATCGAAAGATTCCATTGGATGTTCGACCTCAACTCATTCATTCATATTTGAAGGATTGTACTAGAGTACCTTGGGATTCATTGACATTAATGGTGATTTCCCTCACACTTGTTAACGGTTTCATCAATGACAGGTAATCAAGTGGTTTCTACCATGTTCGACTTCAACACATGTAATCACATGGTTAGATTCGTACTTTTGGGCGATGAGATTGAAGACCCTGGATATCATCTCTTTTTCGAGGTTGCGATGAAATATGTATAATTTGCGACACATAGATCCACTTTGTATGTCTCGTGGCTATGTCGTCTTAATTTGAATTTTCTCGCATAGATCCATATTGTATTCCTGGTGGCTATGCTATATTTTGATGGCATGGATCTACAGTGTATGATCGGTGGCCATGACCCATGTCTATAATGTCATCAGTCTGTGATCTGAGTATGGGAATTCCTACCTCATAATTAATATATATGATATTCTGCAGATGCTTGGTTGTTAGTAGGTTTCTAATTAGGTGTGCTCCTGGTTTCCGACACACACATGCAGATTACAAAGTCTTTCGACTTTCACTAATTCCAACCTCATAATTTGGGGGGCATTCTATTACCCATGATTTTGGTCATCATGATGGTGTACTCAGGATCTTCATAAGAACTTTATCCTGAGAAAAGTTACTTTCATCTCTTTCCAGAAAACTCACCTTTGAAGAAGGTTCGTAGGCTGCTAATATATTAGGGTGCGAGAATGACCCATTCTCGTAGGCTGCCTTAAGCCAGGGTGTGAACTTCTTGCACTGTGTCGAATAGCTAGGGTGCGAACTCGTCTTAAATCATGGAAAAAGATGAATTCTCGATGTTTCTAGAAGGGAATCTTCTAGAAGAATGGGTTGGCATTCGAATGGTTATGTTTTTACTGGATTCCATGATATTGTGAGATCATTCTTATCTAAGTAACCATCTCATTCTCTCCTATATATTAAGGAAATTCTCATGGAAAAGGTTAAGCAAGATTCATTGGAGAATTGGTGGAAGAATTGTGTGAAGGACTTAGCTTGAACAATAGCTTGGAGACTCTAGCAAGTCTATCAAGAGGTTTTGATCTTCTTCATACAAGGATTGAGTAAGTGTGTGTGTTGGAGCCAAGAGACATCGAAAGGAAGCTTGTGACATCAAGGCGATCAGGTTGTAATCTTTACTTTCAATTAATATGATACAGTGGCATGTCCCTTTCCCATAAAGCTATTTTCACTTTATTGTGTAATTCCTTGATCATACACATAATTTGATGGTTGAATATATTTTTCTATATTCACTTTGGTTGGTTTGTGTTGTCTTGGTCTTGACCTCACGAGAGCACTGGAGCGAAGTGAGAGCAACAGAGACCCTAGGAAGCGATATAAATGTATGCTACTTGTTCCTTCCTACTAGTTAATTCAATGGTCAAAACTTAGGAAAAGAGTCATGTCCTATCTTGTTTTGTTCTAGATCCAGGTGGATCTAGGGACATCTATTAGTGTCCGCACCTACCGATTAGTCCGATAACACCATCTCCATTGACTCTTAGGAATATCCGGTGGACTTCCTCATCATCAAACCAAGAAGTGTACTTGAAGGGCATCCATTGATACTAGGAAGGCCATGGCTTGCAACAACATATGCATACATAGGATGTTGAATGAGTAATATGACAATCGCTAGAGGGGGTATCCCAAAGAATCTCATCTTATATCCTCCTGCCAAGCCAATACCAACTTTCATATATCCACAATTGCCACCACCATGATACCCAGAAAAGGATTTACGAGCCCCTCTTACATTGGAAGAATCCCTCAGACTTAAAAACTAGCTAGAGGATGACATAATCAGTGGGTTTATTAATAGCCCAGCCACCATGAGCAACCCAACCTGGCAGATGCTCGAAGATGTTCTAGACTGTGAAGCACAGGGAGACCTATTGGAAGATTTAATGGAACAACAAATTCCAACTACAACTGTTCATAACAACAAATCCATCGAGATTGCACCAGGGAGGTCTCTGAACATCAATGCCAATTTAGATGAACAACAACAACAAAAGATAATTCAAGTCCTCTCCAAATACCAGCAAGATTTTGCATGAGAATATTCTGATATGAAAGATATTGATCTGCAACTCTGAACACATCACATTTATATTGAAAGAGATGCTTGACCTATCCAACAACCACAGAGGAGTCTGAATCCCCATCTCAGGGATATCTTTAAATAAGAATTACAAATGTTGTTGGACGTAGGTTTTATATATCCCATCTCAAATAGTCTGTGGGTTTCCCCATTAGTGATCGTCCCAAAGAAAAATGGGAAATGACGAATCTATGTTGACTACAGGGAACTTAACAAAGCCACTCAAAAAGACCACTTCCCTTTGCCTTTCATCGATCAGGTACTGGATACTTTGGCAGGGAAGAAATTATTTTCTTTCCTAGATGGTTTTAGTGGGTACAATCAGATTCATATTTCCCTAGAAGATCAAGATAAAACTACATTCACATGCCCCTGGGGCACCTTTTCATACAGAGTATTGCCCTTTGGACTTTGTAATGCTCCAACCACTTTTCAAAGGGCCATTCTGATCATATTCAACGATCTGATTAGTGAAAGAATTGAAGTCTACATGGATGATTTCACTCCTTATGGTGACAACTTCGATCAAGCACTGAATAATCTGGAGAAGGTACTAGAACGGTGCATTGCGACCAAGTTATGTTTAAGCCATGAAAAATGTCACATGATGATGATGGAAGGTGTGGTACTAGGGCATTATATTTTTGTAGATGGAATTAGAGTAGATCTAGCAAAAATAGAGGTAATCCTTAATCTACCTACACCACACACACAAACTGAGGTACGTAGTTTCCTTGGCGCTTCAGGATACTATCGTAGATTTATGGAAAATTTTGCAAGAACCACTGCACCTTTACATGCTTTGACTGGTAATGTAGAGTTTCAGTGGTCTGACAAGTGTGATGTGGCATTTGTAGGACTCAAGAAGTTGATCTTGACAACACTGGTGTTGAGGGAACCAAATTGGACAATACCATTTCACATCTCCACCGATGCATCAGATATTTCCATAGGCATTGTCCTCAGACGGGAAGAAGACAAGAAACCATATGCCATTTATTTTATTAGCAAGAATATTACTCCAACCGAACTTAATTATACAGTATCAAAAAAAGAGTTTTTAGTTGTTATACATGACATCAATAAATTTCGTCATCATATAACAGACTATCCAATTATTCTATATACTAATCATTCTTCTATGAGATATCTAGCTAATAAACTGATTACTAATGGACGGGTCACTCGATGGTTATTACTATTGTAGGAATTTGACATCACCATCGAATATCAACCCGAGAGAGAAAATCTTGTTGCGGACTTCCTATCCCGCATACCCAAAATAAATGATTCCTTAATAGTTGAAGATCAATTTCCAGACGAACATCTATTTACCATTACTACAAAGCCACCTTGGTACGCTGATGTGGAAAATTATATGGCGGTGGGAAGATTACCGACACATCTATCATCAAAGGAAAGAAAACTGATCGTCCAACGTAGCGCACGATTCGCCTGGATCAACGAATATCTCTTCCACACAGGAGCTGATCTACAGATTCGAAGATGTGTACAAGATGACGAAATCTATGACATACTAAAGGTTGGACATGATGAGCCCTGTGGTGGGAATTTTGCAGACCGCAGGACTGGACACAAAATTTTGTAGATGGGCTATTATTGGTCCTCAGTATTCAGAGATGCGAAGAAATATGTCCAGACCTGCGATAGTTGTCAACGGATGGGAAAACTAGGTCAGGTTGATGAAATGCCTTTGAAAGAACAAGTAGTTACAAAACCATTTAAGAGATGGGAACTAGAATTCGTTGTCCCCTTCAATTCAAAGTCAAATAAGAAGGCCTATATTCTAGTTGCAATGGACTACATGACTAAATTGGTAGAGGCAGAAGCCTTACTAAATGCAACAGAAGAAGTAGTCATCAAATTTATTTTCAAATTATTCGTACGCTATGGACTACCAAGAGAGGTAATTACTGATGGGGGGTCATAATTTACATCTCATAGAATCACCACCACCCTGGATAATTATCATATTAAACACAAAATTACTTCTCCATACCACCCACAAGAAAATGGCCAAGTAGAAAGCACCAATAAAGTCCTGGAGGAAATCCTGACAAAGACTGTCACAACAAATAGATAGAATTGGGCTACTGAGCTCCCAAATGCCTTATGGGCTTACCACACAACATGGTGTAACACCACTGACTACTTTCCTTATCACTTAGCCTATGGAAAAGAACCCATCTTCCTAATCGAGTTTGAGATCAAGACTCTAAGGATGGCCCAGGAAATCAAACTAGATCTTACAGAAGCACATAAAAAATGCCTTCAGATACTCAATGAATTTGATGAAGCACGCCTGTCTACTGTAGAGCACACAACTATTATTCAGAAACAGAGAATGACCTGGAACGACAAGCATATCAAGAAAAAATAATTTAAAAAAGGTGATTGGGCGCTCCTCTATGATTCCGGATTTCACGATTTTTCGGGAAATTACAGACACGGTGGTTGGGACCATACGAAATCAACGAAGTCCATAATGATGGCACAATCATGTTAAGCACCATCGATGGTTCCAGATCTCCATTTCGGGTCAATGGACACCGAATACGACTTTATCATCATCCTCCTTCAAAAGAATCCTTCTACCAGGAAGTAAGTAAAGACCCTACCATTCAAATTTTGGCTAGCTGGGAAGGTAACCCAACCACCCCAACTCCATAAATGATGATTTTTTTTGACACTGTACATATTTTATTTAGCTTTCTCATATAACTTATTGTGTTATTAGTTTCCTTTTTGTTTATTATTATGAAAGCCACTTGATAAAATCATAATGAACCCAACTAGCACTTGTTTTTGTTCTTCACTCTTCCTTTATCTTGTCACAGAGACCTTGTCTTTCATGGAAAATCCACCATTTTTTTCTTTACAGCAACAAACAGGCAAATATTGAACTCTTATTGTTCCTTTCGTGCACCTACTATTCCTTTTGAATGCTTGCTATTCCTTTTGTGCGCCCACTGTTCCTTTTGCACGCCTGTTGTTCCTCTTGAACACTTGATGTTCCTTTTTGAATGCTTGTTGTTCCTTTTGCGTGCCTTCTATTCCTTTTGAATACTTGATGTTCCTTTTGTGTGCCTGTTGTTCCTCTTAAACACTTGTTGTTCCTTTTTACACGCCTGATGTTCATTTCGCCATTTCTTCCCTACATTGCTGATAAAACGCAAAGCCATTCCTTTGTGGTACGACTTTCACCAAATAATTTTCACTAGCATTATTTCTAATTATCATCACAACGATCTATCATTATTTTGTGGACTATCTCCCATACCTTATCAAATTGTTTTTTGTATTACTTTCTTTGAAATATCTTAAACCTTGTTCATAACCTGTAACCACCATAATTCTTTCTTTTTCCTTATACATACAAATACACTTGAATGATATATTGCCTTTATATTATAATAAGGAGTCTTAGGCACACTTTTACTTGGAATCCTTACACTTCTTTACCCCATCCCTTACTCTTAAGGAGTAGATGAGCCTCCC
>JZKD02S1702453.1:15924-42412 GCA_000966675.3 Picea glauca | reverse complement strand
ATTGTTTCATCTTCATTCATCTTTAGTTGTTCAAATTTCAATCTGTATGTTTGAAGTTTGGCCTCTTTTACTTTCTCATTTCCTTCATAACTGTTAATAAGTTTATCCCACATTTGTTTGGTAGTATCAAGATGCATCACCTTTACAAACTCAGCTTCAGCAAGTCCATTCAAGATAGAATTCATCCCCTTAGCGTTGAAACTAAACTCTAACTTATCATCCTTGATGGCTAGTACAACAGGCTTTGTATATCCAGTCTCTAATACATCCCAAACATCAACACCCAAGGCCATTAAGTATGTTCTCATTCTAATCTTCCAGAAGGCAAAATTTGTTCCATCAAACAGAGGGGTCTTAGAGGCCGAAGTCCCTTCATTGCTTGTCATGTTTAAGCTTACAGATCTACCTTTAAATAAAAGGAACCTACTCTGATACCAATTGTTGGAAATACTAAAACAACTGAGAGGGGGGGGTGAATTAGTTTTTTATGAGCTTAAACAATTTTATACCTTTTAAATATTTTTAATCTTCCTTCAAGTGATCATCAACAATATATAGCATATGCACAGTAAAAGTAAAGATCATCAGTCACACAAAAAGTACACACAGAGACATATTTTCACGAGGAAACCCATAAAGGGAGAAAACCTCTTCTTCTTCAAAATGATAGACAGTCTTTTTCAGTTCTGTACATCATTTACAATTGAGCACCAACTCAATGTGAGGCTACTACCTCTGTTTTACAAGCTGCAACTTGTTTGAGAGCATCAACTCTTTGGTTTCTCTAGTACCCACTAGAATGAAGCACCAACTCCTTGATTGTTCTAGCACCAACTGGATGGAAGCACCAACTTCCAGTTACACAGGCTCCAACCTACATAACAGAGAACACTAGTTCTCCCTTGCACCTCCCTTCCACCCTAGTTTCTCTGGATGCAACTAGATGGAAGCTACAACTTCCTGTGTTCAAGTTCCCACTTGAACCTCTGAGGAAAACAATCCTCCCGAGCACCTCCCAACCACCCTTGAATATCAAATAATGAATACACAGACAATTACCCAGATAAATCAATTCTTACCTTCCTTTCTCTGTTCTGTAAGTCTGATCTTCCACAAATTGTTCTGCAAATCTTCTCTTCCTCTATCTGTTCAGCAGGTCTGCTTTGCATCAAATAATACTCTCATTCTTCTCTTCTTCAACTCGTTCTATTATTCTGCTCTGCGTTTTCTCTTGCTCTGCTATTCTGCTCTGCATTCCATTTCACTCTGCACATCTCCTTCCTTTCCTACCATGCATCCTCTTCTGTATTCTTTCTTACTGTTTCATTCCTTTCCTGTCCAGAACAGCCAACCTGACATAGTCTGTTTCGTCTTCTTTTATACACACGAGCACGAAGTTTTAACTTCCCAACTCCTTGGGAAAAATGACAAAAATTGTCCAGCCAACCGAAACGCTAACTGATCGACAACTAATTTGAAATCATGAGTCCATTTCACTAACGGATTTGTAACTGAAAAGTTAATATGTGAGAAAGAACTATAACCCTCCGATTACATTCAAGTTTTATCCACACCGTTGGATGAACTTTATTATTCTTTCCTTTTTAAAACAGATTTCGGCATTTCAACATTCCTGTGCCCAAGTGTCTCGACACTGCATGTCGCGATCTCCGATACTCCGAAATGGAGCTTATCTGGACTGACTCCTTCTCTTCTCATGACCAAGGGTTGTGACCAAGGATTTATGTGAAAGGCGCTTTCGCGATTTTGCATATCGCAAATTCGTAATTCCTTATGTTCAATGTTCCTGTCACCTCCAAATCTCGATCTGCGAAATTCCATAATGAAATCAGATCAACGATCCAGATTATATCTAGATCTGACGGTTCATACTAAGTCGGGTTATTACTCATTGCGATTTTGACACTCTGGATGATTGGTGTTTTTGTCAACTCGAATTCTCGATTCTCGACATTCAGTAAAGAAGTCGAATCAATGGTCCATATCACTTCTTGATCTGACGATTGTTGTTACATCACGATTTCGCCTATCGCAATTTCGTAAATGTTGCATAGTTTCTTCTGCCCCTCCATATCTTGATTCACGAAACTCCAATAAGGGATTAGATCAACGGTCCAGATTGGATCTTGTCTTGATGGCTGCGATTGAATCATGATATCGCATATCGCAAAATTGGGGTTCCTGTTGAATTGTGTTCTTTGCCTCTGTATGTCGCGATTCGTGAAACTCCGATGTGGATTTTGATCAATGGTCCAGGTCTGATATTGACTTGACAGCTGCTATTGAATCGCGATATCGCATATCGCGAAATCGGGGTTCTTGTTTCATTTGATTCAAATTGCGATTCACGAAACTCCGATACGGGCTGTAATCAATGATCCAGGTTATTTCTTGATCTAACGGTCCAGATTCAATCGCGATTTCACATATTGTGATTACACCCGCTTCTCCTTGCAGTTTAAAGACCGTGCAGGTTCTCTTCGATCCAAAGGTGGTCGGACCCTGCGCTCGGATCTGACGACTGAGATATGTCTCCCTCTTCAACGATCAGAGATTCTTCTTCACAAACTTTCACTGCCTTCGATCTTTCACAACTTTCGATCATTCACCTCTCTGTACTTATCTTCTGTTTGCCTGTCAATTACAAACTTGTTTTTCTCATGTCATCTTCACTGTTTCCATCAATGACAAGCAT
Source organism: Picea glauca (assembly GCA_000966675.3). Classification (NCBI taxonomy): domain Eukaryota; kingdom Viridiplantae; phylum Streptophyta; class Pinopsida; order Pinales; family Pinaceae; genus Picea; species Picea glauca. Next base: position 39,696 of record JZKD02S1702453.1, on the reverse strand, counting down.
TCGTTGTCTGTTAACTCTCTATTAAATATTTGCCAACACACTTCACATCTCACCTTCATAGTTTTGGTGCCACCACTTCCATTATGCGCCTCATCCTTCGCGCTGACCTCCACGCCTATTCATCAGGTTGTTCAGCTAATCCAGGTGGCAGCGCGAAGGGTCTTCCATGTCCCAAAGGTGCCGAGTTCGCCGGGACATCCTCAATCCCCATGAAGCAGTTATTGAGGTAGTTGGTGGTGGTTAGAAATCGCCTCCGCCATAATGGGAAGATCCAACGATGAATTAAAGGCATGTCGATTCGTCCACGGAACTGGCAGGAGTTCGATTGCGTCTGCCATAGGTGCACGATCATCCAGAGACTGCAGCTACAGATTGTCAAAAGCCATGCAGACACAATGTGTTTAATGCAGCGTCTCGATTTTGTTGTTGTTGTTGTTTTGAGTATATGTAGGCGTTTTCACCATTTTTGTATCTATGGATGGTTGAGCAGAGCTCCCAGTTGTAAATCTTTAACGAAGCACTGTTATTCTGGTTATGCATGGGCTTTTGAGACTTCTTGCCTTAGGAATGTTAGCTTCTTTCACATCTCTATTTACATTGTGTTAGAACAACTCGGAATTGGAGGATCCAGTCGAGTGGTAGTTGTTATAGGATGATGTTGGATAGGATCATTGTAGCATTTATGTTGTTCTAATCGGTCCTTGTGTTTTTCTTAGCGCTGAGTGACTTGGAATTGGAGGATCCAGTCAAGTCCCCTTTTCAGTTTCTTGAGACCCTGAACCAAGAGGATCTTGTATTTAGAGTCTTTCTTCTGCAAACCGTTGAAAGCCTATTGCCCAAAGCCATTTGTTCACCTTTCTTACCAATTCTTCCACCTATCCACCTCTTAATCAACCCACTGGCTGAAGTTAGATCAAGACCTCCTTTGTTCCTTACATACCAGACTCGGTCCCTGAGTTAGAGTGATATCTCCTCGAGTCTCTACCCATCTGATCATACCTTAAAATCTATCGTGACATAAAACTGATGGGTGTTGGGCTCTGCTCTTGCAAGCAATCCAGGAGTGACTTCCGACGCTAACATTTCTGGCGCCACTGTTGGGGACGAAGTTGAATATTTTCCCCGGGATTGAACGAAAACGATTAACTAATTCTGAAGGTACATCAGATATCAGAATTATCAAGATTGTTGTTATGCACCTGGCGACTCCATTGTGACGACCCCACTAGGGTGAACCTACCATATTAATTGTGGCTTTCAGTGGTAGACACATGCGGTCCTATCCACAGCTGCCTTTGGCCACGCCTGAAGGAAATCCGGAGGTGATCATAAAAAAAGGGAATACCTCTCAAGGAGAAAGCTTCATTGTTGAACTAGGTAATCCACCATCTCCTTCTGTAAGAACTCCATTTTCTCCTCCTCATTTTCTTGATAGACCTCCTCCAAACGTTTCCCGTTTCCTAAACTTTGGGAGTGTTCTTGCTGAGTTTTCTCCTCCTAGTCTGGGATTGGAGGGAGAAATCCTTGCACTCCCCTCTCCTCTGAAGCTGCTCCTTAGCAAAGACCCAGGACTATAGAATATTTCCCCACTCCTTCACAAAGAGGAGCACCTGTTGACTTGAACTCATTAGCCTTCTCCTTAAATCCTCTCTTGTTTCCCACCCCACTCCGAGACTCATTCCCAGTAGCCCCTTCGTGAACTCCTTCTCCTCCAAATTATCCTCCACCTAATATTCCTATGGCTATTGTTAATCCCCCTCCAAATAGAATGGACGCCATAGTCGCTGCTAGATATGCTCCCTTAATCCTACCTCATCATGTGAATCCTCTCCCTGCTAGAGACTACTTGAAGTACATGCCCAAGTTCACCAGGGAAGGGGACATAAATGCGAAAGAGCATCTGGTTGCTTTCTACAGTTATGCAGAAAACCTGAATATTGAAAATGAAGATGTCTCGATGAGAGTCTTCGTTCAGAGCCTGGACAATGAGGTGAGGAAATGGTATAGAGGATTGACCCCCAGATCTATTGCTGGGATCGAAGCTCTAGATAATGTTTTCTTGAGACAGTGGAGAGATAGGAAAGATTTCATGTATTACATGACAGAGTTCGGGTCTTTGAAGAAGATGGATCGAGAGTCTGTCTTCGACTTCTCCAAAATATTCAATAAGATGTATAACAAAATCCCTGCTGAAATAAAGCCTTTATAAGCCTCAGCCAAGATTTCTTATGCCAGTGCGTTTGGCCCTGACTTCTGTCTTCTGTTAAGAGAAAGAAGAGCTACCTCCCTAGTTCAAATGCAAGACGTGGATATCGAAGTGGAATCCAATGTACTAGCAGGTGACAGATTGAGGAACAAGGCCAACGCAGACAGAAGAAAGGAAAAATCCGAAGCCTCAACTTCTGGCCCATCGGTGCCCCACCCTCAAGTGGATGAATTGAACAAGATGATGAAGTTTATGTCTGAAGAGATGGAGATATTGAAGGTGGAAAGGAAGCAAATGTACAAGTGCCCTCAGGGTGCCGAAATCAAAGGGGGTTTCAGGAGGCCAAACAATATCGCTCCCCCGACTATGCACACAGAGAAGGGAAAAGACAGAGAAGACCAGAGAATTCAGGCCCCTCTTTAGAACAATTTTGTGGCCGATGAGGAAGAAAGAGAAACATATGAGCTTGATCCTGAAATTCACTACTTGGGAGACACTCCTCCTTTTCCTCATCTCACTCAAGCAGCTTATGAGGAGTCTCTCATGGATAGTCAGCTAAATGAATTGAGCAAGGGAGACAAGGTTAGTGGTGGTCGAGGTAGGTATAACCTGAGGTCCGACAAAAATACAACAACACCTTATATTCCTGAGTAGTCCACTAGAGCAGAGAAGCCTGCTAATGGAGTAGTAGACAGTCACAGAGGTAATAAGGCTCAACCCCTCTCTCCCATTGTCCACAATCATGTTCCTGAAATAAGAGAAATTCCAAATCTTACATATTCTTTTAATTTCGAGCATGAGATTCAAAATATCAGAATCCCTGTGCCCCTCACCGAGCTAATTAAACATGAAGAATTTAAAAAATTCTTCTTTGAGCTTTTACAATCTGAAGCCTCATGCCTTCCCACAGACTCCATCAACCTCCAAGATGAAAAGCCTGCAGTTATTCTAGGTCCTATGGTAGAAGACAGGGATGATTCACCCCCTCCTTTCTACACGTCCCTGAACATACACGATAAAGTACTGCACAATTGCTTGATGGACTCAAGGGATTCTCACAACCTCATGCCCAAGACTGTCATAGAAGAGTTAGGGCTAGAAGTCACCCGAGCCTATCATGACCTCTATTCTTTTCCAGGAGAGTTCAGTGTCTTGGAGTTATTAAAGACCTGGTTGTGACCTTGTTTCAACTGCCCATGAAAAGTGTGGTCATGGATGTTGTAGTAGCTGATGTCCCCCCCAATTTCGGTATGCTATTGTCAAGATATTGGATAAAAAGACTGGGGGGAACCTTGTATATGGAACTTACATATGCTACTATCCCAGTGTTTGGAGGAGAGCATAGAAGACTATATAGGGAAGCCCAACTGGCCTACATAATTAGTGATGAAGCCAACCCTATCAATGATCCCATCTTTGCCTTAGACAGTTATTTAGGCTCCAGTTTACTACAACTCACCCATTCTCCCGAGCCTCCTATCAAACTCAAAAAGCAGCCCACCATTCCCCCTAAATTTCCTCACTCCATCACCTCTGTCTAGAAAATGTTCTTTGATGGAGCCTCTTCCCGGGAAGGCGCTGGAGTTGGGGTGGTTTTTGTGTCACCTTCTCAGGAAGCCACATCTCTGTCATACAAATTAGAATTCAAAGCTACCAACAATGTGGTAGAGTATGAAGCTCTTATCCTAGGGTTAAGAGCCGCAAGGGAAATGAGAATTTGGGAAGTAGCAGTGTTCGGAGATGTCGAGCTGGTAGTCCAGCAGATCAGAAGCGCTTATCAGGCCAAGAATCCTTGACTCAGGAGTTACAGAAATGAGGTGTGGGACCTAATTGATAGTTTCTTCTCAGCTTTTAACATTTCTTTCATCCCAAGAGAGGAGAACACAATGGAAGATTCCTTGGCTACATCAGCAAGCAATTTCAAAGTACCCTTGCCGCCCAAATTTAGCTATAATGTAGAATTAAAATACATGCCCTCCATACATGACAATGTCAAACACTGGAAGGTGTTTGAGGATGATCTCGAGATCAAGAAGTTCTTGGAGGCTATCGAAGAATTTTTAGAGATGCATATTGACCAAGATTCCATCTCTGAGGAAGGGTTTGATGGGGGTAAGTTGCTGAGTAAAATAGCAAAGCATGACATTATTCAGCTGCCTAGCAATCACATTCTGAGGGGACTAGTCCCATTAGAGAGATTGTTCAATGGGAATGATGTGGCAGTAAAGGGCAGGCTTTCAGATGAAGATGCCGACACAGCTGAGTGCAACATTGGCACACTGGAGGAGCCTAAGTTTGTCAAGTTGTCAAGAAGTTTGACCAAGGAGAAAAGGGCTGAATATACTGAGTTGCATGGACCTACGAATACCTCAAGACATATGACACATCAGTCATTGAACACAAGATCCCACTGAAGGAAGAGGCTAAGCCATTTAGGTAGAAGCTAAGACAGAAAAACCCCTTGTTGCTACTTGTCATGGAGAAAGAAGTGAAGAAGTTGTTAGAGTCCCACATCATCGTCCCCTTAAGATATTTCAAATGGGTGGCCAATTTGGTCCCGGTAAGAAAGAAAAGTGGAGAAATCAGGCTTTGTGTTGACTTCAGGAACCTGAATAGGAGCTCAAAGAAAGATAATTATCCCTTGCCCAACATGGAACACATACTGTAGAAGGTCACTAGTGCATCTAGAATATCCATGATTGATGGCTTCTCTGGTTACAATCAGATATTAGTCATGCCTGAGGACAGGAAAAAAATGACCTTCACCACTCCTTGGGGCACATTCATGTATGCCAAAATGCCTTTCAGATTGATGAATGCAGGAGAAACATTTCAGCGAGCCATGGACATAGCATTCATTAGAGAGAAGGACCAATTTGTGGTAATTTATCTGGATGACATCACGATCTTCTCCAGGACAGACAAGGAGCACTGCTGCCACTTGAAGAAAGTTTTCCTGAAGTGTCGGAGGTTTGGCCTATCTTTAAACCCCAAAAAATATATGTTCTCTATGAAGGAGGGGAAGCTATTAGGCCATATAGTATCAACAGAGGGAGTGAGGATTGACCCTAGTAGGGTAGAAGAAATTTAGACCCTGTCACTTCCCAGATCTAAGAAGGAGGTTCATGCCTTTTTGGGGAAGATTAATTTTCTGAGGAGATTCGTCTCGAATTTTGCTGAGCTGGTGAGACACATCACAGCCATGCTCAGGAAGGGAAATGAAGTGAAATGGACCGCTGAACCCAGGGAATCTTTTTTCCAAATTAAAAGGGCATTGACTGAGGCACCTGTGCTGACCAGTCCTGATTATTCCAAAGATTTCTTGATTTTTTCTTTTGCTTCTTGTGATACAGTAGCGACGGTCTTGTTGCAGAAAAATGATCAAGGGAAAGAGAAACCTATTGCCTTCTACATCAAGGCATTGAGAGATTCATAACTCCAGTACGAGATCATGGAAAAGCAGGCCTATGCCCTGGTGAAAGCCCTCAAATCCTTCAGAGTCTATGTCTTTCACTCAAGGATCATCGCATATGTTCCTTCGGCCTTTGTGAAGGTCATTCTTGTACAACCTGACATAGATGGAAGAAGAGGTAAATGGATTTCCAAGATCTTAGAGTTTGATATGGTGATCAAGCCCACCAAGTTGATAAAGGGGCAGGGTTTAGCCAAGTTGCTGGCTGAATCCAATCGAAAAGCCTTGGGAATTAACTTCATCAATGAGCAAGATGAGCCATCCAACAAGCATTTCCAGGGTGCCTTATTACTAGCATCATGCGCCTGGTACAAGGACATCTTGTATTTTATGCAAGAATTAAAGCCTCCTAATGGATTGGGAAAAAGTAAGACTAGAGCTCTAAAGCTCAAAGCGGTCAAATATTTCCTCATTGGCCAAGCATTATACTGGAAAGACCCTCTAGGGGTATTTTTAAGGTGTCTGGACCCGCAAGAAGCTCAAAAGGTTATGTTCGATTTCCATAGCGGTCTTTGCGGAGGTCATCATTTCTAGAAGACCACATCCCACAAGATCCTTCGGGCTGGGTACTACTGGCCCACTTTATTTCCTGATGTCTGCAAAGAAATCAGAGCTTGCATCAAATGCCAAAAGTTTTCAGGAAAGCAGTAGCTCAAATCCTTGCCATTAAATCCTATAGTGGTTTCAACACCCTTTTAGCAGTGGGGATTGGACTTCATTGGAGAAATTCATCCTCCCTCAAGTGGCCAGTACAGATGGATCCTTACTGCAATAGACTATTTCACCAAGTGGATAGAATCTTTCCCCACGAGGAGCACTTCACACAAAGTAATTATCATCTTCCTGGAAGACATCATAGCTAGATTTGGTTTCCCTAGCAGAATTATCACTGATAATTTTGCCCCCTTTAGGTCTGAGCCTCTGATCAAGTTCTGTGAACAGTTTGAGATTTCACTGATTCACTCTACTCCCTATTATCCTCAAGGAAATGGACTGGCAGAATCTTCAAATAAAGGCCTGATCAAGCTCATTAAGAAATTGCTGGAAGACAATAAAAGGGCCTGGGATTCGAAACTCAAATTTTCTCTATGGGCTTATCGAGTGACAACAAAGAAATCCTTGGGCATTTCACGTTTCCAACTTGTTTATGGGACAAAGGTTGTTTTCCCTACTCAGCTCGCCTTATCTGTGGCGAATTTCCTCTAGGACCTTGAAGGAGAGCCTGACCATATGGTAAGAAGGATTCATCAGATGGTGTAAGTACAATAGATCAGGGAACAGGTCATGAACAAGGCCTAATATCATCAACAGAAGATCAAGCAGGCTTTTGACAGGAAGAGCAAAAAGAAAGAATTCGAGCTGGGTGATCTGGTGCTCAAATGGGATGCACCCAGGATGGAAAAGGGCAAGAACAGTAAGTTTGATTTCCTCTGGTTTGGGACTTTCAAGATCTCTAAAGTATTTTCAAACAACACTTACAGGTTGTAGGATTTGGAAGGCAAAGAAGTTTTTAATGGCCCAGTAAATGGGCATTTCTTGAAAAAATGTTTTTTGTGAGCCGCAGTCGGCTCTTTTGTTTTTTGTAAATATTGTTTTATTTTCATCTTAATAAGTGATTCTATAGCCCAACAACAAGGCACTGAATCTGCAAAAGAGTCCTTAGAGCATCACAGGGATGACTCTATCCCCCATGGAGCCTAATGTTAGCGACATTTCTTGTAAAGGGGGGTAAAAAAGCGAAGGAATGGGTTAAAAACCCACTTTCCCTAAGTGCAGATGCAAAGTGCGCTTGTGATTAAGCAGCAAGCATATTTGGGCGGCAGAGATTCGCACGCTTGGATCAACGACACACATAGGATTTTATAGCCCCCCCGCCTTTCTACCTTTAAGTGGAGGGGGGGGGGTCTGGAATCGAGGGCGCACTTCTTCAATGGCTACGATTGAAGAGCCCAGATCAACGACGTGTAGGGTGATTCCGGAGCCCCCTCGCCTTTCTACCTTTAAGCGGAAGGGGGGGGGGGTCCGAAATCAAGGACGCATCTCTCGGACAACTGCAATTAGAGCGCCTAGATCAACGACACACAGGCAATCCAGACATCCTCTGTCTTTTTGCGTTTAATCAACGTGGGGCTACCTTCCTTGTCGTGTTATCTTGCCATCTTTTCTCCACCTGATCGTGTGATGAGGCTCGCTCCCTTTAGCCCCTTCCTCATCCTCTGACATCTATCCATCTCCCCTCTTCTGGTCCGTGTGGTCCCTTTCCCATATCATCATCCACTCACTACCTGCCATGTGTCCCGCTCCCTTCCATGTCAGCCTCTCGATAAAAAAACGTGCCCATCATATCTCATCTCCTGCCCCCCCCTCCGCTTATTTCCTTCTGCCATGTGTCTTCCCCTGTAACCTCTCTCACACCTCATCACTTCACATCTCACCCTCGTAGTTTTGGTGCCACCACTCCCATTATGCGCCTCATCCTTCGCGCTGACCTCCATGCCTATTCATCAGGCCGTTCAACTAATCCAGGTGGCAGCACGAAGGGTCTTCCATGTCCCAAAGGTGTCGAGTTGGTCGGTCCATCCTCTATCCCCATGAAGCATTTATTGAGGTAGTTGGTGGTGGTTAGACATTGCCTCCGCCATAATGGGAAAGTCCGACGATGAATTAAAGGCACGTCGATTCATCCACGGAACTGGAAGGAGTTCGATTGCGTCTACCATAGGTGCACAATCATCCAGAGACTATAGCTGCAGATTGTTAGAAGCCATGCAGACGTAATGTGTTTAATGCAGCGTCTCGATTTTGTTGTTGTTGTTGTTTTGAGTATATGTAGGCATTTTCACCATTTTTGTATCTATGGATGGTTGAGCAGAGCTCCCGGTTGTAAAGGTTTAACGAAGCACTGTTATTCTGGTTATGCATGGACTTTTGAGACTTCTTGCCTTATGAATGTCAGCTTCTTTCACATCTCTGTTTACATTGTGTTAGAACAACTTGGAATTGGAGGATCCAGTCGAGTGGTAGCTGTTATAGGATGATGTTGGATAGGATCACTGTAGCAGTTACGTTGTTCTAATCGGTCCTTATGTTTTTCTCAGCGCTGAGTGACTTGGAATTGGAGGATCCAGTCAAGTCCCCTTTTCAGTTTCTTGAGACCTTGAACCAAGAGGATATTGTATTCAGAGTCTTTCTTCTGCAAACCATTGAAAGTCTGTTTCCCAAAGTCGTTTGTTCACCTTTCTTACCAAGTCTTCCACCTATCCACCTCTTAATAAACCCACTGGCTGAAGTTAGATCAAGACCTTCTTTGTTCCTTACATACCAGACTCAGTCCCTGAGTTAGAGTGATATCTCCTCAAGTATCTACCCATTTGATCATACCTTAAAATCTATCGTGACATAAAACCGATGGGTGTCGGGCTCTGCTCTTGCAAGCAATCTAGGAGTGACTTCTGACGCTAACAATCCCCATTGGCGGCAACAGTACAATCATTACCCCTCACTAGAAATACCTACACTCATTACATTCCCCTACGCTGACGGTCGAGGTCAACCTCTACATTAATGAGGGGAGTGGACGCTCAACACACTTCTAGATAAGATAGTAATGATTGTAATAAATATCCACATTTGTAAACACTTGGTGTTCTCTGATATTTTCTATTTTTGGTAATTTTTTCCTCCAAGATGGTCTAACCAAGTCTGCTACCAGGAAAGATAGTCATTCACATTTTCTCACAACAATGGGTGGCAGAAGTGTGCACAGGGAGCCAACTTTACTACAGGTTATAGAGCAAGAAAGAGAAATCCTACACCATATGGGGTGGACGAAGTACTTCAACCGTTTGTAAGGATATGACACAAATGTCATTCTTGAATTCTTTCAAAATATGCAAGGAGAAATCTCTATGGTGCGAGGCATACGAATCTCAGTCACCCCAAAAATCTTAGCAAAGGTCACAGGCCTCCCTAACACGGGCATTCAGTGGACAGGAAGATACACAGCGCTGAAGGAAGCTGAGGAATTTTTCACAGACCCTGGGGAAGAATTGGATAAGAAAGGAAAGGGACTTAATCCTAGTATCCTCAGGTAACCATGGAAGGAACTGGAAGGGGTAATTTAGTGGTACATCACTTGTGATGGACGATACGACGTAATTCGACCTTGCCACCTCAAATTGCTAACAGCCTTAAAAAATGGTTAGTACTTAATCTACCTTTCTTTATGAATGCCATATTACATGAGGTTGCCTTAAGAACACAAAAGTCCAAGGATCATGTTACTGTTATCAGCCGCCATAGATTAGTTAAAATGATAACAAATAAAATACCAAGTCAAACTCAATTAACTCAGGATAGTCTGATTAAGGCCAATAGACCTCCACAAATGGAGCAGCTCGAATTATGCCATGAAGACCCACCACAGGAAATTGAAGATAGAAAGGCAGAGGAAACTACCATCCAAAGAGAAATTCCATCTCCTCAAACCAAAGCTAAGGCAAACCCTGCCCAAATCACAGAGGCCCGGACCTCACCAACACAGGCATTAACAAAAAAGAGGAAGAGAGCAACGACTTCCCCTAAAGACATCATTAAGACAAGGACGAGAAGCAGATGAATTAAGGAAATGAATGAAGCAATTTGGGATACAACAAAACAACCCAAAGAACTTTAGAATTTTACAGAACAGTCTCTATAGGAAAAAGTTCAAGAAATTGGGCAAGTAGAATATACCTCACAAAGGAATGATCAGGAAGACACCCAACCGACATTAGAGCATATGACAGAACAATTTTTGAAGAGTTATGAGATAGAAATAGCTCAGGTTTTGGGGATCTTAGGAACCTCAAATGTCAGAGGCACAAATAATCCAGAAAAATGTCCAGAACAAGCCTCCTCTTCAAAACCAACTGAAGATTTTCTTGATATTGAAATGTCTTCCCTAGAGGAAACAACACAGGAAGAACCTCATTTTGAAATGAGAAGTCCTCTTGGACAGACAAAACATTTGTAAGGAACAGAGGAACAACCATCTGCTAGCCAAAATGAAGAAGACCTTAAGACCTCTCATAAACATAAATCAACCAAGAGCCATAAGAAAATTAGAAAGTTAAAAAAAGAAAACAAACTGTTGAAGAAAAAGGCTAAGAAGGCTGAAGTATTAAAGAAAAAGGTGGGTAAACTCAAGGAAATTATTAAAGAATTGAGGAATAAGATAGAACAAGTAGATAAGTCCCATAGAAGAAATAAAGACAAAAGGGCCAGAGTGCAAGGACGAAACCCTCTTCCTAAAGAAGCAGTCACTACAAATTCTATAGGGATACAGACAGACCCTAAAGAAATAGTAGTAGAAGAGGGAGTAGCTCAAAATGAGGAAGTAATTCTCTTAGAAACACATGAAATGATGATAGCTATAGAAGCAATTGATGTTGAGGTGCAGACAAATACCCTAGTCTTAGAGGAAAAAACTCAAATGCTTGAGGAGAATGCTACCGTCAGGAGATTGGAGGAAGAATTGATGCAGTCTCAACAAACCCTGATTCAAAATAGAAATAAATTACTGACTATGGCAGAGCATCAGGCACTCCAGTCCCACAAATAGAGTGCAATTGTGGACAGATTGGAAGCAGATCTTACATAGGCCCAACAAGCATTAACTCAATCTAGGGAGGAGATGGGTGTTGTGGAAGAATACCAAGCATCCCAATCTCAAGCATAGGGTGTCACCATTGATAAGATAAAGGAAGAGTTGGGACAAGCCCAACGAGCATTGGATCAACACCAAGATGATATGGTCACTAGGGATGAACATCAAAATATTGTTAAACAATCAAGGGGCATGACAACAACATAGAGTGAGACCTATGCTGAGCTCACCAGAGCCCAAGGGATGGTAAAGAAGGTACTGACCCAATAACCTTGGCCCATTCATAGGTGACATACAGTTTCAGGCATTTCTGTTGTTTACTCAGAACCAAGTCAGATGGGTTAAAGCTCACAATACCTTCCTAAAGAGGGAAACTGGGCTAGATCTCTGGGTTAGAGGAGAGCCTCCAAAGTCCTTTCCATCCATTATGTGACATACAACCTTTATGAAAAGAGGGGGTGTCATAGACTCCTTAGCCCTTATCCATCTACAGGTTATACATTCAGGTATCACATGTTTTAGAGAGCTTAAGGAAGAATCTCTTGTTGCTTCTAAAATGAGATGGGACGCATCCTCCAGTGAAGTAAAGAGTAGGGAACCCTTTGGGTACATGAATTTCTTTGCAGATACCTTCAGAATAAAAAGGTATTCTAGACTACTCCAAGAGGAAGGACATGCTTAGATTGGGTGCAGATATAATCCCCCTATCATCTGGTTTTGTCCAGAAAGTTACCAAAAAGATTATCAAATTAACAAGAAAAGGGAGGATGCTTCTTTTGGAGAACTCAAAAGAAGCAATGGATTCATGAGGCCTAGTGAACCAACCTTTCCACCTTACAACATTACTGATTTACATGTAAGATCTCATCTTGCATGAGGAAATGAAAGAAGGTAAGCTAGGGGGTATGTTAGGTTATGAAAACAGTATAAATATCTTCCTTTTTTCCGACATTTCATGATATCATCTTGATTGAGTTTTCGGTTAATTAAGAACAAATAGTATAGAAAATGAATAATATACCCTTTAGCGTTATTGTTAAAATTAGATTACATAGATCCTAAAATACGATTGGAATTGTTTGATTTTGTTGCAGGATTGGTTAAATATTGTCAAACTCGAGATAGCAAAGGAAATCTTGAAGATGTGGAAGCTATTGGACGTTTAGGACTTTATGGCGCAAGACAGTTTTGAAGATGATTGAGTTTCTTATATTGTAACTTTATAATAGTAAAGCAATCCCGAGGATCTCTCAATCCTCATGATAGCTTAATTTACCTAGATTATTGTAATATATAAGGGATAAATAGATCCGAGAAGGGATATAGAAGAATTTCACCCAAGAACTCAGAACTTGGAATTGCTTCGCGTTAACAACTTTTGTAAATGTGGTACCAGCTATGAAATCAATAAAAGCTTTGAGCAGTTCTACCATTTCTATATACTGATTTTCAAATAACAGTGCTTCTAAGGACCAAGGGCCCAATTTGAAGGAGCTACTGTTCGACCTATAATTGTATTAACTCAATTTCTGTTTTTTGATTCGATTCTCTTTTACAGTAGTTAAATGAATGCATAAGTGTGTTGAAGATTTTTTATCGTTTGTGTGCAAAATATAGACATTTCCTTAAGAATTAAATGATTGTTGTTCCAGTTTCTATTACGGAGGTTTGATGTGTGACAGTTCCTCATAATTTCATATGCGTTGTTCCTTTTACTTAGATTCACAATTGTTGTTCCTTTCAATTAGTTTACGTTTGTTGTTCCTTTCCATTAAGATATAGTTGTTGTTCCTTTCAATAGAAGTAAAATTGTTGTCTCTTTTGATTAGATTGCAGTCGTTGTTTCTTTCCATAGATAGAGTAATTCGCCTTTTCCTTTCCAATAATTTGATTCATAGTAATAGTCAATTCTGCAAGTCTTTATTTAGATTCAATTACTGCTTTTAGTTAAAATGAATTTAATAGATTAATTAGTTCCTTTCCATTGCACATAATTAGATTTCAATTCCTAGAATCTTTAATGAATGTTTGAGGAACTTGATTGTTGATAAACTCAGATTTTCTTTAACTACACGATTTTAGCCTCTACGAGCTATTTGCATAGACTTTGCTGATATTCTTGAGATAAAGATGAATCCTCGGGTTGATAAATTAATGTTAAACTAAGGATGTTTTTAGACATATTTAGACCCCAACATTTTGGCGCCATTGCTGGGGAGAATGTCAAAGGTATCATAGATTGTGCCTCTGGAGGATGAGGTATTGAAGACAAAAGGTAAGAACCTATGCAGGAAATATGTAAGATGTGTATGCCAATGCCTACCTCCAATTGACTCATTAAGAGGTTGCATAGGTTTTTTTATTTCTTGATTTTCTTTTTTGTGTGAAGTGTGTATGACTAAGAAGAAATATCTTGAAAAAACAAAACCCCACTAAAAATTACCAAATCCCAAGGCTCAGTTCTCCTTGGAAGAAGCACTTTCATAGACGACATCATCCGAAAAGTAGAATCTCAAGATTTGGTTAGACCTAGAAAAGGATCTTCCCGAATCCCTCAGGTAGTCGTTTCATCAACTACAACCCACACTGATATTCATAGAAGAAAAGAAGGGGCCGAGAAAATATTTCAGAGCACAGATCTTCTACCCCTCAACCCTTTAGAAGAGGGAAAATCTTATAATCCGAAGGAAGGAGAAGGAGAAACCAGTGGGGTAGCTAAGGAAGACCCACCATCTGATCCTGAATCTCCTATGAAAGAAGAAGGAATACCTGAAATCCCAGATAGAGGGAGTGCAATCAAATACCCTAGAGGATCAAATAACCAACCAATTCGAATAAAATATCCAGATCAAGAAATCCCTGAAGATTTTTGGCATATTTTCGATCAAACGGCACAACAAAATCAACAATGTACCCCGACTTCCACATTGCAATATCCGATAGTTGATTCAATTGCCAATGCCCCCTTGAAGGCAATTCCCATACAAAACCTGCCAACCTTTCATGGATTAATCTCAGAAGACCCGGATGCATTCTTATTTGAATTTGATGTCCTATGTAGAGGGTATGATTACACCTTTGAACCCCCAAAGTTAAAATTGTTCCCCTCCACTTTGAAAGGAGAAACTCTACACTGGTTTATGGGATTAGGGGGCGTAACTATAAACTCATGGGATGAGATGAAACCGGCTTTCTTGACAAAATATCAGGATTATTGTAGAACCAAAGACTTAAAAGATGAAATCTTTCAAATAACTGCAAAAGAAAATGAATCATTAGAAGATTATGTTGATAAGGAATAGTTGTAGTAAGAGATGAAGTTGGGATTCCAATACCTTTAGACACATGATCAATAGAAGTTGATTGATCCATTGTTGAACCAGTAAAAAAGGATGATGGCATACATAAAAGTGGAGTTTCATTATCTCTGATTAAAGAATGATAGAAAGCATTATCTCTCCACAGAGATACGAGTGGAGTAGGTAGTTGAACAACAATTGAGTTGTCACCATTGGATAAAGGTGGGTTGAAATGAAAATAAAAAATCGTCGGGAGTATAATCTTCAACCACAACACCACCATCTGAAAATTTAGTGTGTTGAGGACTACTCTGCAATGGTTCAGATACTGGAATTGGTGAAGGAAAGAATTGTTGAGGACTAGAATGTAAGTGTGTAGCGTCTAAACTTGGTGAACGATATATTTCAATTTCGTAATCTTTGGTGACTTCAGGTTTCAATAAGTTTAGGTTCAAGATTTTCAAATTTAGGTTCTTCAATCCTAGTAGTTTTAGGTTGATTTATTTCTGATTCTTCTATAGTTTCAGTAACAATTTCTTGTTTTGTAAACTCAATGTTGGTATCTTCAGATATTGTGATTTTTGGTTCTTCTTGGGGTAAAATCTGCATTCTATGAGAACGATCAAGAGGTTACGCCACATTTTAATTTTTTGAATAATTATCAATTATCTCCTAGCCATTTTAATGTAAACAATAAACACTCATTAAAAATCAAGAAATCAAACACGATCTTCTCACAATGTAAAAACTAGTTGGTGATGAAATCCAACATTGTAAAGACAATATTAGAAGGAGCGAGGATGGATCAGGTGGACCAATTATGTTAGAGACCTTCTTAATGGACTTACACCCTGGTGCAAGTTCCCTTACGACGAGATCCATGAGTGACCCTCCAAGGAGCGTGAGTGAGTTTGACCAACATCTGACCCAGGTACATTGAAGAATCCCATTCATTGTCACCTTGTGTAAAGACCATAAATATAATTGAAACTAAGGTCACCAACTCAGAGTCAACATCCGGGTGGGTACAATCAACAATAAAGTCTGAAAGTATGGGCATAATATCAATTATTAAATTCTCCAAGAGGACTAAGGGAAATAGGACAAGATAAAGATCCAAAGGACCTCGAATGGATTCATGATTCACGAAGTTCTGA
The DNA here is from genome assembly GCA_000966675.3 of Picea glauca. Lineage (NCBI taxonomy): Eukaryota > Viridiplantae > Streptophyta > Pinopsida > Pinales > Pinaceae > Picea > Picea glauca. Next base: position 23,915 of record JZKD02S1702453.1, on the reverse strand, counting down.
GACCAAATGAAAACAATCAAATCTCAAGAAGAACCCCCAATATACTATCGTTCCACTATGTTTGGTTAAGCCTTGGAGAGGTAATATCCATTTCTCTCCCACACACGACCTCATGCTTAACCCCTGTGTGACAAGGGATCCCGACTATGCCTATACGTTAATTGGTTTTCCACTCACCTATTCCAACTAGATCCTCTTGTCATTTTTTAGTTCAACACGTTCTTCTGTACTGGTTTGTAATTGTGGGTGCTACACTTCTTTGGATGTTTTAAGCCATACACATCTTCCGTGTGGATATTGGTGGACTCTCACCTAATCCAACTGACTTATTTTGTATGTTTTCATGTCAGTACATATTTCTCTACTTCCAGGGACATTTTGGATCCCTAAACAGTGTTTTTTGGCTTGCCATAGTCTAACTATAGATAGAGTCAGATTTTGATGATGTAATGTGTATTTCTTTAAAATTCCTTTCGAACGGGCTATCACACGCCTAAAATGGAGGTCATATGAAAAATTTACGACCTTGGGAAATCGAGGTACCAACTTACCCATAGGGGCCCACATCAATTTTGGTGTTTCACCTCCTAGGGTTAGGTTTTTGGATGTCTAGGGTTTTTGAATTCATGAGTAATATCAAAAAGGCCTCTGGATCCACATTGTAATCATTGTGCTTAGACAGATGCACGTAGAAGCCACATCTCTTCTCATAGATAGCTACCACCATTCGAGCAAGTGTTTCAATTATGAAGTTTTACAGTTTCAACCTATTTCATTTATTCAATAGAAGATATTATTCACTGGATAAGTGTGTTATTATTCATATCTATGTGTTTATTGTATTTAGTCTGTTAATTAGTTCGTTCCACTTCTAAATCTAGATCAATGACAGAACAAGGTTATAGTAGATGTCATTTTGATCACTATGTTTATTTTAAAAGGATACAAAACATAAGCTATATAATCTTGCTATTGTATGTAGATGACATGCTTGTTGCAGGGTCTAATATGTAGGATATAAATGTGCTCAAGAAGAAATTTTCTAATTCATTTGTGATGAAGGATTTGTGTGTTGCAAAGAAAATACTTGGTGTGAGAATAACAAGAGACAGGAAAAATTGCAAATTGACATTGTCTCAGGGTGAGTACATAGAGAAGGTGTTGGAGAGGTTTAGAATGTAGAACACAAAACAAGTTATTACAATTTTGGCCAGCCATTTCAAATTAACTGAGGAATGTGTCCCAAGACACAGGAGGAGATAGAATACATGTCCAGGGTCCCTTATTCATCAACAGTTGGAAGCTTGATGTATGTGATGGTTTTCACAAGACCATATATTGGACATGTAGTGGGAGTTGCGAGAAGTTATATGAAAAATCCATGTAAAGAACATTGGGAGGTAGTAAAGTGGATTCTTAGGTATTTTAGAGGTACTTATACTCATGCATTATATTTTGGAGGTTCAGACATTGTTCTACAAGGATATGTTGATTCAGATATGGCAGATGATAACTATAGTAGGAGGAGCACCACAAGGTATGTTTTTACTGTAGATGAAACAACAATAATTTGGATTTCAAAACTACAAAAGATTTTTGCACTTTCACAAACCGAAGAAGAGTATGTTGTTGCTATAGAGGCTAGTAAAGAAATGATTTGGTTACATAGGTTTATGGAGGAATTGGGAAAGAAGTAGGAGAATAATAGGTTGTACTGTGACATTGAGAGTGTCATTCGTATTGCAAAGAACTAAACCTTCATTCAAATACTAAGTATATACATCTCAAGTACCATTTCATACAATCCATCTTGGAAGATGGACATTTGAGGTTGAAAAGATACATACTAGCTAGAATTCCGCAAACATGTTAACAAAGGGAGTAACCAAGAAGAAATTGAGTTCCTTCTCAGTTTCAGTTGGTATTCAAGCATGAAGGTGAAGATGATAAATTTTCCATGTCCAAGGTGGAGTATAGTCCAACAGGTACAACAAAAATGGAGTTCGTGTGATTGGTCTCCAAGTGGGATATTGTTGGTTGTAGAGCCCAATTATCTTCTTGATTCAACAGTTTGTTTCAGTCGTGCTTGGAACCCATTCCCTAATGGGGGTGTGTGGGGTGGCTTTCACCCTCTCCAGGGGGGTCCAAAGGGGGGAGGAGACAATTTTTTTATCCCTTTCTTGGTGGGGGATTTGAGGGCAGTTCCCCCCAAAGACAGATTTTAGGAAAAATTTCCTTGTAAAATATTGTAATTTAATAATCAATATGGACCGTTCATTATAAGGTCACAGATCTGACGGTAGAAGTTATTTTAAGGTTTTTTTCCCTAGAAGGAAACCCTCTCTTATGAGGGAATTTTATTATGGTTGTGTATTATCATGAATATTGTATTCTGAGAGAGGAGACTGTGAGATAAAGAAGAGGAAGTTACAACGGGTATGTTGTAGGTTGTATCCCTTCATTTTGATGGATAATAAAAAGGAAAGACCTGGTAATTTCTCTGGTGGATTTATCCCACACTAAGTGAAACACGTATATCTATGTCTCTATTGTATTGTGTAAATTTTATTGTTTTATTTCCACATTTTTTTTATTTTATTTCTCCACAATCCTATTTTTCTAACATATTCTACAAGAAAAAAAGGGAATAATGTCAAGGGGATTTACCCTTTTCCATTGATGTCAAAGGGGGAGAGAAAAATATTAAATTTGGAAGCATGAATACAGGGGGAGTCATCATGAAGACAAGAGGAAAGTATAGTCATTGGGATCACAGGGGGAGCACGGTTGTTTTACTAAGTTGTCATTAATGCCAAAGGGGGAGATTGTTGGAAAATTGGTTGTCACTAATGTCAAACTTATAAGAAACACTAAATAAAAACCTAGAAGCCCCTAAAAGTGATGATGATGTGTCCACTTGAATAATCCTTGAAGATCCTTGAACGAGCCTTGACATAAATGTATATAAATCTAAAGTGGTCCCCTTATGGTGTAGATTTTTAGCATGACCTTCATAGGATGAGATAACATGTGGTTGTATCCACATTCCCACTTTGAGTTGTACACAAATGGATCCCACAATAAGTCAAATATAAATATTACAAACATATATATGTCTAAGATAAATATTGAAAGATGGAGGTTATTGAAATTATTATTTTTTGGTAAATTTGTATACATATATTTGAGGGAATTTTTATCCTACATAACTAACTCAAATGGAAGAAAAAGTTACATGGTTGGTAATATTATTCCTATAAATAACTAGGAATGAGAAGATATGAGTTTTTCCTTCCAATAACCCAGCCAAAAAATTGAGGTTGACTCAACTAATTTTTGGGGACAAAATTACTATAAATATAGGATATAATTTCACAATTTTAGTGAAACCAATGAATAAATCAAGTCTAAGTTTTTCTCAAGGTTTAGAGGTATATTTTTGGTGTGCAAGGTAAGTCTAAAGGATTCTCTTAAGGTATTTCTTTCTCAAGGTATGCAATGAGGTTTTGATGTTGTCATATGCACTGTTATGAGGTTGTGATGTTTTCATGAGTGGATGTTGTCGTTAATGGATGTTACCATGAATGGATGTTTCATTTAATGATTACATTTTGGGACTGATTCTATGAGGATTTCTAGGGTTTGAAAGATTGCCTATGAAATGAAGCATGCAGGTGAAGTTAGAAGTACTTTGTGTATGAATAAATTAGATTGGTGATATCTTATTGAGGTGGTGATCAATTGAGAATATTGGTGTCGTCATTCAATAGGTTGGTGCCTATGCTTTATGGAGTAGGGATTAGGTGCTTCATTCCATTTGGAGCTGGTAAAGCCAGGGGGTTGGTGCCTCCTTCTAGTTGGTGTTGGTAAATTAGGGAGTTGGATCTTCCTTAAGGTTGGTTCCTCCTTCCAATTGGTGTTGGAGAATATTGGAAGTTGGTGCTTTCTATGAATGTAATATTAAAATAATATAAAAAAATTTTATGTGGTTTTCTTCCATTTGGGTTTCCACGTAAAAATCATTGTGTTCTATGTATGGTTTTTTTGTGATGATGAATGACATTGTTAATGGTTAATTTTTACATGATGTAATTAAAGTTAAAAAAGGTAAAAAGTGCTCAGATTAAACCCCCCTCTCAGTATTGGTGAATATTATATCACAGTTCATCACAACAGATCTAATAAAATACTAAAATATTTACTATTAAGTTTATTTTTCCTTTAGATATCTAGAATATTTAGTTATTGATTTTATGTTTATGCATGAAATAGATAAAATAAATAAAATAGAGAATAGTACAATCCAATCACACCATCCAAAAATAAATGCAAGATATGACCCAGGAAACCCAATACATGAAAAACCCAGCTACAAGGTGAGGTTGCTCTACCCTCTTTTCTTTGGTGTAGAAATGATGCAAGTACAAAGAAATAGACACTCTCTGTGGAGTTTCCTCTGACCCATGGCCTATATGGCTGCTATAGAACATCTTATCCTCTATTATTCTCACTGGAATAACACTCTCAAATGGTCTTCTCAGCTATCGAACAAGACATGATGAAAAATAATGTAACCCCTTATCCTCCTAGTGGCAAAGTATTTAGCATAGCTTGATAGCCATCTAGGGATAGGTTTTGAATTTTTCAACCCTTAATTGTGGTAGGGTTTTAAACCTTCTAGAATCTTCTTAAAATTTCTCATGTGGCTATCCTCATATGAATGAGTAATGGGGGATGAAGTGGCATCTTCCCATACTATGGTGGTCAACATGATAGGTTAACTTGTGGGAGGAATAACTTTTGCATACAAACTCTAATTGATGAACAGTTTTCACCATTGGAAAGGGATCAAAGTGTAGAACAATATCAAGGGAGTGTGTACAAGTTTTGAACCCTAGAACCCCCCAAAATACATTCAATTCCTCAAAATGGCTTCAAAAGATTCTAGACCCCAATTTTCCAAACTAGGACCTGCCACTAAAATGATTTTGAAAGTTGATTCCTCCAAATGTTTTCACTCTAAAAGCATCGATATAGATGAAAAATAATATAATTATTCAATATGGATCATACCTCCCCATTTATGGCGGATTTTGGTCCCCAAAATATATATTAAATGATCTGAGGAAATATTTCCTCTACCTTCTCCATGGAGTAACACTTTGCTTTTCCTGGAAGTTTTCCTTTCAACCCAATCTGCCAAAGGTCATGCTTCCCCTGTCTTGGAGTTATGGACCATATCTAGAAAATTGTGTCCTATGCTAACTCTACTTGAGCATTTGGTGTGAAGTCCTCTATGGAAGGTAGGACATACTCCTCCTCCTGATCCAACATGGAAGGCTCATACATTTGGAGATTATACATATTCACTAGTGAGTATAAGAACATGTATGGGGATAGACTGAGTCTGTAGGTTTTTGTTTTATGAGGAAAATGTCTTTATGTCTAGGGGGAAACCACAACAGATGGAACAACACCCAGAAATCAAATCTAATCTCAAGTATCCTATATAGATGAAATGCTAACAAGATAAGCCTAAGATCCTACCTCATCCAGAGGTTTGAAGAAGACCACCATTGAGCACACGACCCAAATATTTATACCTACAACTTATCCTCAAAAACGAAGATACGAAAGAATATGGTGATAATATATGATGTCATCATATAAATTAGCATAATCCATTAACATTCATGACAAATATTCCCATGGAATAGTAATTAAAATATTTTCAAGATATCAATTGAACAAGAAAAGAGTATTTATATTAAAATAATCAACATAAGTACATAGGTGACAAACTTTTGTAACAACACATATCAGAACCAAGAAACTAAGTCCCTCTAGATGGGCCTCCACCACTTCAATCCTCCACAAAGACAAGCTCATATATAGGAGTCAATGAGGTTCTCCATCACAAAGTAGGAAGAGCTTGGGAGATGAACACAATAAGTTCATACTTTCAAGGACAAAGGGATGCAAACTCAATATGAAGTGAAATTTCTCGAGAGTGTCTTTGCTCTCAAAGTTGAATTATATTTTAGGATTGGAAATGGCTCAATTTATAGCCTCCAAATGGAATTGAAGGGTTGATTTAGAGTGCTTCCAATATATGTAAGGTCAAGGATCATGGATCTCGTGACATGGCATGGAAACCCGACATAATATTTTATTTTTTATCACCAAACTCGAGGTACGGGGGCTGTAGTGGAGTAATCTATGTATACGCTTGTTGTATAATCGATAGGGTACATATATGTATAAACATGTGCATTTTTTTCTTTGGAGTGAACAAAAATGGGACTTGAAGTCTGCAGAGGGAAATGGAAGGCCATCCGAGCAAGTTGCATGAAATGAGGAAAAACTTGTTGTAATAGATGCCCCCTAATGTGTGAGGTCAAAGGAATATTTATGATGGCCAAAATACATTATAATTCCCAGAAGTGGAGTAATGAACACTTAGCTGGAAGTACTAGTTGCTCATGAGAATATTACAATCCATAATGACTTTGTACTCATGGATGCCAATTTGAATTACACTACAGATCGATGTGGAAATATATCAAATATTTTTCCATGGCCATGAATAGGAAATACAAAGTGGGCATATTCCATAGGGTGTCATAGTCACAAACAAGACACAGTGGAGTCCAGTCCCAAAATCAACTGAAGATATATGTATACAATGGAGTACAATCTATTCTCCCATGGGCCATGATCATTGAATTCATATAGGTATTGGTCCAATGAAAGACAACAATAGATAAGGAATGCTGTAAGATGGAGGTATTCTACACTATATGTTGAAGGTGAAAGTCTACATCATGTGAATATAGGAGTTGAGGTCAAACACAATGAAACTTCATTTGATTACCAGTCATTGAGGTATATCATTAAAAAACACAATACAAACCACCGATAATGAGAGTAGGTGTCAATTTCTTTTGATTGATGGATCTCTATTACGAGGAAAATCTCTTTATGGCTAGGGGAAAACCATAACCGACAGAATGACACCCATAAATCAACTATAATCTCTAGTATGCTATATAAATGAAATGATAACAAGACAAGGCTAAGATCCTATCTCATCCGGATGTTCGAAGAACACCACCATTAAGCATGTGACCCAAAGATTTATATCTACAACTTTTCCTCAACAACCAAGATACGTAAGCATATGGTGATAATATATGATTTCATTATATAAATTATCATAATCCATTAACATACATGAAAAATACACCCATAGAATAGTAATTCAAATATTTGAAAGATATCAATTGGACGAGAAAAGAGTATTTATATTAAAATAATCAACAGAAGTACATAGGTGACAAAATTTTGTAACGACAGATATCATAACCAAGAAAATAAGTCCCTCCATTTGGGCCTCCACCACTTCAATCCTCCATAAAGGAAAACTAATATATATGATTCAATGAGGTTCTCCATCACAAAGTAGGAAGAGCTTGGGGTCTGAACACAAGAAGTTTAGACTTTCAAGAACAAAGGGATGAAAACTCAATATGAAGTGAAATTTCTCCATAACGTCTTTGCTCTAAAATTTGAATTGTCTTTTAGCCTTGGATATGGCTCAATTTATATCCTCCAAATGGAACCGAATGGATGAGTTAGAGAGTTTCTAGTATATGGAAGGTCAAGGATCATGTATCTCATGACATGGCATGGAAACCAGACATAATTTTTAATTTTTGAGCACCAAACTTGATGTACGTGGGTTGTAGTGGATAAACATGCGTATATGCTTGTTGTATAGCTAACAGGGCACATATATGTATAAAAGTGTGAATTTTTGGCTTTGGAGTGAATAAAAGGGGACTTTAAGCCTTCAGAGGGAAATGGAAGGACATTTAAGCAAGTTGCATGGAGGGAGGAAAAATTTGTTGTAATAGTTATCTCCTACCTTTTCCAATACCTCAAAAGGAACATACCATAGAGCCTTGATATTCTTACCAGGACCCTGTATC
>JZKD02S1702442.1:72338-83586 GCA_000966675.3 Picea glauca | reverse complement strand
ACGATGGTTCTTCAAACCCCTTTTGGTGGCTAACCAAAACCCATGAATACCAACTTGCTAAGCTACCCAATTAATCACCCCAACAGTGGTCAAGTAGATTAGTGTAAGATCCAAGTAGTTGTCTGAAATGAAATAGATCTAATGCATACATAAGAAGGTTATAATGATCAAATATGACACATACCATGATACCTCGGACCAATTACCTCATGGAGCAAGAGCCTTTTCCGATGCAAGCCCAGGCTGGTAGTGATGGAGGCTGGTGCTGCTGGCAGGACAAGTCTGGCTGAGAAGAAGAAAACATGGGCTCTCAAGGGCCATGCTCAAGTCAATCTGCTCTCGTACTCCATGTCTAGGACCATGTGGGCCTCGAGACATGATCTCCTAGTTATCCCTGGATATCGGGGATAACACGCCCTACTTGGGAAGATTTGAAAAATTACCTTATTGCTAAAGGACACAAACGCTTTGAGGTTTATATCTGCACTATGTCAGAAAGAGATTATGCTTTGGAGATGTGGAGGCTTCTTGATCCTGAGGCAAGCTTAATCAGTCATAGTGAACTCCTTGATCGTATTGTCTGTGTCAAGCCAGGTAATATTGCTAACCAAAAGCAAGCACTATATCATTTAATATAGATTCATATTTGAGTGGTTCATATACACTCTATTCAGAGTATTTTTTCAAATTTAGGAACAGTATGTTGGAATTGATGTTTTCAGTTAATAGGTCATGCTTTTATTGATGTTGTGGTGTCAATAAGGATACCGATTGTTAAATCTTCAGATTGCTATTAAATGTATCACCCTAACTGTTGGATCTTTGCTTATTTTTTAAATCTTTTCATTTCAAATAGGCTTCAGAAAGTCTTTAATTAATGTATTTCGTAGTGGGATTTTCCACCCCAAGATTGCAATGGTAATTGATGACCGATTGAAGGTTTGGGAGGACAGAGATCAATCTCGCGTTCATGTTGTTCCAACTTTTGCACCATAATATGCTCCATTGGAAGAGGTACTGTTTATTTCTACTGTTTTGATCCATTATTATTTTGAGAGATAATCATATCTTGGAGGAGTCCAACATTATATCTCCTCTAATTTCTTAATTTCTTAGTTAAGTGAGTAATGTGTTTTTGGATTAAGTTTGGATGCAGAAAGGTCTAGTATTGATTATGCATTTAAAAATTTCCATTCACCAGGAAAAAAGAAATTCATTTAAAGTTCTATTTAATTAATATAAATGTCTTTTCTGTTGTCAGGAACTACATGTATTAATATTGTTGGATGCTTGTGTTATTACAGAGATTTTGATGAGGGCCTTTCTCAAGTAATGGCCAAAATCTTATATAAAACTGATGTGACAGATCTTCCATCTGCACCTGATGTCAGAAACTACTTGGTGAGAGAGGTCAGAACTCTCTAGCCTCTCTTTGTCATGCTATTTTTCATATTCTGATATTCATTGTGTGTACCATGACTACTACAACTTCAAGTGCAACTGACACATGTTCTTGTTCTTTGTCTTCTTTGGGGGGGGTGGCTGGGGTGTACAGTGTTGACCGCCCATTTAGCAATGGTGGTCAACTTATGTGCCATGAAGTATTCATCTATGTTGAAGACAGTTATGGTTCTACTTGTGTATTTGATACCCCAACATCAAATTTTTGTAAACGGAATTTCCACACCCCTGCGTGGGTTAATAATGTAATAAGTCTGCATGGATCATAGTTAGGTCAGGTACCTTGGGTGATCCATTGGGGGAGTTCCTTTCATCGAGGGTTTTTTATCCTCAGGTTGTCGACCAGACAAGCTCCTGGCCGACTTCCCTTGAGTTTTTCCCTCCATTGACTTCCTCCAAAGTGGTGGAAGGCGCTCTGATGGTGTCATTCCTTGGTAACCTTGTTAGGAATTTTGTAAATGACCATGCCAAGCAGTGTCTAAAGTTTCGCGGAATTTCGTCAAGTTTAGATAGGTTTTTTTTAATTAATTAAATTTTTAATAATTTAATTAATTATTTATTTTTTGAGCTTATAATGTAAAAACTGGATCTTTGGGCTTTTGATAGGGGTATGTGTGCTCAAAAGAAATGGAATAGCACCCCCTACACCCATAGACCAAGTTTCATCTCAATCGGGCAAATTTTGCTATGTCTTAGCCCACTCAGAGTCAGTTAGAGTCAAAAACAACAATTTTAATTGCTAAAATGACATTAGTCAAATGTCAAAAATCATTGTAATTGTGAGTTAGTGAGTGAGTGTAAGGTGGAAAGTGGCAATTTAGACCCTCCTAACCTACCCAAACCCATGCCAACCTTTTCCCAACTTAATTTAACCTCTTAATTCACTTTTTCAACTGTCCAGTTTTTTCCCTAAGGGGAAAAACGACCCATTGACTAACAAACTCCTTGATTCACTCCTTGAAACTTAGAGAGGGGCCTCCACACATGTGGTGCGCCCCCCTAGACTTACCAAAACCCTAACTAAACCCAAAACCTAGACTAACCCTCACTCTACCTCCCACAAAACCTCACGCCCTCCTCTCATTTGCGCCCCATTGGTTAGGGAGTCACTCCCTATACCCAAAACCTAACCCAACTTGCTATTGTAAGCAAGTGGGCCTCCTTCCTATGCCAAGTGTGCCCTATCTACACTCTTACCTCATCCCAAGACAAGATCTAACCTTACACTTCATCAATCTCTCTCCTAAACCCTAAGTGGGGCGTGCCTCTCTTAGAGATTGATGCTTTTGCTCAAGTTTTAACACTTGGCACCCATCCAAGAGATTCACCTTGACCTCTAGAGGTATAAAGAGAAGCCTCTCTCACCCTTTTTCCTCACCATTCTTTGAGCTATTGTTATGCTACCGGATTCTTGCCATCTTCTTGCTCTTGCCATATTCCACTCATTCATTTTTCTCTTGAGATTTTGGAGCAATTAGTTGCCCAATTTTCTCACACTTTTGGATGAATAAAGAAAGCTTTGGAGGACATTTTGGATTTCTAAGATTAGTCTTGTGATCAATATAACATGAGGTGATCTTGTTCCTTTCTCATTTTGTGATCTATATGCAAGCATTCTTTGATAAATTAGTTTATTAGGGTAAATCAAATATACATTAGTGTTGATGATTTATGTATTGAATGATTAGATAGGATCATGAATTAGTTCAGATTTTTATGCTAATCAATCATACTATGCTGCTATAGATCTACATTGTGTTTGAGTTGCAAGTTTGTCTCACAGGTTAGGGTTTGGAAGAGACTTTAGAGCAGATTTCAACCTTGGCTTGCTCAAACTCCAAGATGTTTCTTTTACATCTGATTTATTGCTATCATTCCATATCATTTTCTGTAGCTTTATAACTCTTAGATAGGTCACAAAATAAATTTTTGATATCATATCTCTTTGCTGGAATTTTTTTGTGTATACACAGAAATTTCTGTTAAAAAATTTGGTGTTTTTGCAGCATTTCCAGCAAGCTTTAGCTTGCTGTTTTTTTGCAGGACAGCGATACATTTTGAAGGTACAAGCTGCATACAACACCTAGGAGGCTTCCAAACTCATCCTTCTTTGGTTTGGGTAACATCTCTCCTCTTTCCTCTTTCCTCTTCTAAGTTTTCTACAATATTTCTAAGTTCTTTGGGATCCTAAAATCATATCTAACTTAGACTAGCTTTTCTTTTGTCCATATAACTTGTTAGCTTAGATTCTATTTCATTCATTTGTTATTGTACAAGTAAGCTACCCTCTTTGGTCAAAATCGGGAGGCTTTCCACCACCTTGACCTTAGTAGTGGTGTTTCTTTTCAAGTTCTTTCACTTCTGTTATAAAATAAATCTAATGTTTGTTGATAGTGCTAAGATAGTTCTTGCCTGAGCAGTCGGCCAGGAGCCTAGCTGACATTCTCTCTCTCCGGATCTCTGGAGCTACGAGAACGAAGCTTGAATGCCCTGCTTTTCTGTGCAAGTTTGTCTTAGTAGTGTTAACCTCACTTGCCGACACCTTGGGGGAGTCATCCCCAATATTGCCTTGGCTTTAAGGGAAATTAACTTGTGGTGATTTTCTTGCTTATAAGTTGATCATATCTTAGATAGTCTTTCACTTGCAAGTTTATTTCTTTCACATTTTTCCATATGCTCTTACTTCTCATGTTAAATGGTTAGATAACTTAAACTTGATCTTAATGCTTTAAATCTTTAGTCTTAAGTTGTTTAACTAATCCTTGAATGCATATGAAGTGGTAATAGCCTAGATATCTCATTGTTTGCTAAGTCACATCTATCTTCTTTAAAGCTTTTACACTCTCTTTACTTAGCAAATATGATGTGATGATGGTTAAGTTTTAGATCACACTTTGGATACACGCTTTAAGCTCACGGCCTAGTCACTTAAGGCTCACGGCCTATATTTCATCCCAATCACACTATATTGTTATGGTTTAATGCTTAAACATTCACACATTATTGCCCACGGCCTAGGTCACTATATGCTCAGGGCCTAGCCTACTTAAGCTCACGGCCTAGTTCCTTTGTGAGGCCAATTTTTACACCATATGCTCACGGCCCAGCCATTTATTTGATGCCCACGTCTCACACACTCAACTAAGCTCACGGCCTATTGTTCATTACTAGCACATCACACACTCTTTGTGGTTTAATGCTTCACAGGTTTAACACTTTAATGCTCACGGCCCTATTGGTTTAATACACACATTGCACACATATTTAAAGTTTATGGGATTGATGTTGATGGTTTAACACACATGCTCACGGCCTCATACTTTTGTTAAGCTTTCACACTTTAACACATTGCAAGTATCTCTTACATCATTTGTCACATGTTTAAGGTTTAAATCATTTAAAGTGCTTAAATTTTTATCTCTCAAGCAACATTACATGTGATGGTTTATGGTTTTATGCTTAATATCTTTTGAAGTTCCTTTCATGTGATACTTATCTAAATGGTTTAAACATTTGTGCTATCATTTTGCTATATCTTTATATGTGGATGGTGGTATAATCTTATTTTTGAAGCACTCGTTTTACACACTTTTGCTCACGGCCATACGTTAAAAAGCTAAAATAAAAGTGTCTAAAACTCATTAAAATACACCCAACACACCTTAAAGATCCACCCGAGGGTCCTAATAACACTTAGCAACATTTTAGGGGTCTTAATCATCTCTTTCTACCATCTAAAACGGGTTTGAAGGACAGTCCGGCGGTAGTGGCGGGGGACCATCCCGTGGTTTCGTTGGGGAGATCCCGTGTCTGGACTACTTCTTACTGTGGTGACAGGCTGACCTTGGAAGCTAGGGTGGGGACTCGTAGCCCCATTATCTTGAGCACCGGGCAGTTATTTGGTGAAGGAAAAGTTTTAGACACACATTTAGTCTAAGGGGTGGAAAATTAAAATCTTTAAGAAAGTACACTTAGTTGCATGGATCACTTGTGTTTGCTTGGGGGGAAGTAGATGTATCGATAGGCAAACGTAACTTGTGATAATCTCATTGCTACATCTATTTACTTGCAGCTACTTGTCTTTATCTTTCATGTTGATGTGACACATTGATTTACTGTCTTGAATATCTCATTAATCAATTGTTGTTGTGGTGTGGATAAAGTAAGTGATTGAGTATCCCACTTGGGGAGGCATCACTTGCTTTGATCCTTGAGTGCTTGTGTGATTGTAGCCAGTGAAGGCAGTCCAATAGAGTAAGTGCTATTGGGGCATGCTTCGCAAACCTTGAACACTTACATTTGTATCTTGTATTTGATTTGTATATCCTTGTATTTCTTGTATAAGTTGTAAACTTGTAACACTTTGTAAGTAAAATTAATCTTTGTAACGAAACACCCTCAAACATAGTTGACCCCATAGCCCAACATTAGGCACTAGTCATTAGTTGACTTAGGGAAAGGGTTGACTCTCATTTAGACTTAGATTTACACTTGCATTGTTGCTTGTCATTATAGGCTAGTTTTCCCTTTGGCCTATAACAAAANGGATGAGCAATTAAAAAATTTGGCTCATTCACATTACTACTTTGGTATTGCATTTCCATTGTTAATGAATAATTTTCTCAAATTGACAATATAGCTGGTTTAATTTGACAAAGATTTCTTCAACTTTATATTGTGTCTCCCTGCAGGGCTTCCATGTCAATAACAAGCTCAGGCGTGAGTTCATGTTTCGTGATTACTCTCTCCTTCCAGGTATTCCTATTATTTGCAACCATTTCATTTTTATAGGAGGAAGTGCTAGCTAGATATTTACCTCCTTTAGTAAGGGAGGCAGTTTAGGTTTTTATGTTTTTTATTCAAGGGGATGAATGCATTTGCGGAGAAAACTGTACTCATATTGATTTATCTTACGATTCACCTCTCTGAATCTTTGGTTACATCCATTCAAGCTTTATTCATGCACATTCATGCCTTTGATTCTGGGGCGGGGTGGGGGGTTATAAGCAATTTTGCAAGGAGCAGTCTCAGTCATTCTATGATAGGATTTTGAGTTGTGAAAGTATTCTATGGCTATTTTTATCAGATTATAATTTATAAAATCACATTATATTTTACTTGAGATTCATTTTATCCATTTTATAAGAGAATTAAGTAACCCCCTTTATAACATAACATACAATTTACTTGGGATGTCTTTATCCATTTTATAATATAATTAACTTATTAAGAAACACATTGCTTTCGATTGAACCTTAAGTGACACATCATTGCAATTCTTATTTAAAGTTTTCACACCGAACGATTTCTAGAATGGCTAATTGCAATAATTGGAGAATCTCATTTACTATGTAAAATCTATCTGCTTTTCTTCTTTTTCTTCGTGAATCAGTTAATTGTGTTTCTCCTTTGCTGTATGCATCTTGTTTCAGAAGCTTAGATGCTTCTTTCTTTCTTTTCTTTGTATCCTTCCATTGGTATCTGTGTAGTGCATGTGAATTTAACCCACACAAACAATATCTTTTTTTCTTGTAGGGAACCATACACCACAACCTGGTTTCATAGCATCTGGAGGTGGGAATAGCTATAATAGGTGAGGTGAAAAACATTTAAGAGAATATCCACAGGGCTTGTTTGTTTATCTAATGAAGGTAACATACCTATTGCAAGTACATCACTACAGTCAAAATGCATTAATTCTGTTTGTGTTAGCAGGAATATAGAGGGCCTGTGTGGAAGAGAAGATCTATCTTTGAGAGAAACCAATAGCTCTATAGGGCTTGTTGGAAGACCTTGTACAGGTGACATACAAGTTGCTAGTACATCGGAGCAGACAGCAAGTGTCCAGCATAGGTTAGATGACAACAGGAAAGGGTCATATAATCCGGTTGTTGCACTGAAGGAACTGGTATGAGGATCCTCTGCAAAATTTTGTTATAAGAGTAATAGCTGTTCAGTGTTAATATGTTCTTTTTGTTTCTTATTGAAAGAAGCTTCCATGCGTATCACTGATGCATTACTTCTTTTTTAGTACAAATGCTTCCAAGTTATTGTGATTCCTTTGAAAATCTTCTAACAAGTGTAGCATTTAAAAATCTAATCTGTGATTCTTTGTCTTCAGTGCACAAAGGAGGGGCTTAGCCTTGTTTTTAAAAACCCGCCTGCAAATGGGGCTACAAACATTGGGGAATCACATGCAGAAGTAGTGTCCCTACTCTAAAACATTTTGTAACTGTCATTTTTATGTATCGTGATCTGTAGCACTGGCAATGCCAATTGTCAGTGTATGTTTTGCAATTTTGAAAGTTTTTGGAATGCATAGCGCAGGAGGTTTATTTTTCCGTAAGATATGGAAGTTAGGCCTTGATTGAAGGATACAATTTTTGTGCTAGGTTGAAGTAGCAGGACAAATCCTAGGGAAAAGCATCTGTCCAACTTGGGAGGCTGCTAAGCTGCAGGTAACTATTTATAATTTATAATTCCTTACTCCCATACTTGTCATAATAATATAGCTTATTTCTCCCTTTTCCAAATCTGGTTGACCTTTTAGGGTAGATCCAGATGTCCTCATTGTCTGAATCAATCATGGAACTGTTCTTTGTCCACTTTTTTTCTTTTTGTTTCTGAATCCAATAGGTAATTCTTCTCGATTATAGGTTCATTTTATTTTTGGGAGTTGTTATTGGTTCAGAATATAATTCTCCTTTTGTCTTTAGTTTGTTCATTGCTCATCTTCTATGGTGTGCAATTTAAGGTGTCTGTTTATTGTTCATCTTTCTTGCTCCTTTTCAGGAGAGGCTTTAGGAACTCCTGCATTGCTATCACTCGTTGTAGGTTTAAGCCCCATTGACTTAATTTGGTCATCTGTGGACATTAATATTATTTCTTAATTTTTATTTCAATATTATGTTGAACATTGCATTGGAACTTCAAATTGACACTTGGGCTTTTGAGCCCCATTGACTGATTTTGGTTGTCCATGGAGATTAATATACAGTGGGACATGCCAGCTCTGTTATATTGTTTATGGTATTGGGGCCTGGTTGTATTATAGGGCCTGGAAGCATGAACTTTTTTAAAGTGGGGTTTATGTATATGCCAGTTTTATTACACTTTGGACATTATTGGGGCTTGGTTTTATTATAGTGTCCTTAAATTTAAGTGGTCAACTTTTCTTAGAGTTGGTTTATGGTCTAAAAGGAAGCACGAATGTTTTATAAGTGTGGTTTATGTTTTGGGCCTATATTCATATTTATGAGAATAATGCCCTTCTTTGATTCCAGGCTGCAGAAGAGGCTCTTAAGAATATCAAACCAATGATCAACCAATGTGCCCAAAAGCGCTTGAGTTCTACAAGGTGAGCAACTTTTTGTTGGGCTAAACTTAGTGGTGGTTTTTTATGTATTGTCTTTTAGGGAATGTTTAATCAATAAAAAATCTATTTAGCGCTATTTTGCACAGGCAGTGTTTGAGGCTTGCTGGTTTAATTTATCATATACTATTCAAATTGAATAGCCCATACCTTTAGAATTTCTTTCCGAGGATTTGTATTATGTATTAGTTAATTTCATTTGAATTACTAGCAGTTGATTTTAATTAACTGTTATAGATTCTGGATGTCTTGCTTGACCTGATTTCTTTGTGGTGGATGGCATTGTCAGCCAGGTAAGGAATCCATACTAACTTAAGAATGAATTTCCAGGGTAGCACAACATCAATTGAACAAAAGGATTAAACCGACTGGATTGCTATGACCAACGTCTTAAAATCTGTTTTTTGATCATCTTCAAAGGAATGGAAAGAATGAAGCCGTGAAATATTGTTACTGGGAGAGAAGTGTAGAAATTTTTCATTCTAGAAATTCATGAATCTGTATACTAAAAGCTTATGGAGGGCTCGTATGTTTTTGGCCTCCAAGCCAATTTTGATGTTGTTACATACAAAATTGTAATTTTATGTAATGCCGAGGCTCTTGGAGCATAATACTTAAATTTCCAACAATCCGGAGGCAGTGTTGTATTGAATTATGCTTAATGAAAGTCCGATTTTTGTGCTGGTTTTCAAGGAGTGTGGAGGCTCCAAGGTTGTTATCATTAATGCTATGGAGTGTATATGATTGTCAATTGGAGTTGTCCTAAGTAATGGACCTCATAGTATATTTAGAAATTAATAATAGGAAATAATAATGATAATAAATATGATAACAATAATATAATATAATCATGTATATTTTGAAAGCTATGAGATTAAATTATAAGTTTATATGTGTTTTTGTTCCAAAGGTGGGAAAACTCACCAAACTCAGTTGTCAACAGACAGCGTGGACAGCCACCGTTAACTGAATTGTATATATATATATATATATATGCTACTATGTGTATCTTGCATATTTAACAAATTTCTGTTCAATATTTAATGACGTCGATATTTTTTTCTATGGCAATTCTGGATAATTTTGTTACAACCATAAGGCTCATAACAAGGGTATCAAAGCCATGGATTATAACAAATGGGATCGAAGTCACTAATCTTTTAACTGTCGTAAATCTTCTGTCTATTGATTTTCCTCACACTCTCTTCTTATTCCCATATTTTTAAACTACTCCATTCCCATATTCTCAGACTTATTCATTTTTTCCCCAAAAATTGGTATATTTTGCACCATAGGAATTGAATATTGGCTAAGTTTTATCCTTCACATGAAAAATTATTTTAAAAATAGGAAAATGAAGAAATATTTCTTGAAGTGTTTCTATAGTTAGTTTTGAATATTTTATAAAAAGGAGTTATTCATATTTTCAAGAAGTGATTATATCTATAGTTTTGAATATTTTATGAAAAGGAGTTATTCAACAAAAAAATGTTCATCATTACTGTTGCCTAAGATTTTTTTGGAGAATTACATTAGTATAGATCTATTTTAATTCTAATTAAGGAGAGAAGAATGGAAATATTTAGGGTGAAGATGAATTAATGGTAATTTTTATTTTAATTTTTTAATTTTTTTCTTTTGATATTAGATATTTGACAGCAGTAATTTTTTCCATTTCAGTTTACACGTGCAGACATTAAGCAAGCCAAATGTATTTTTTCTTTAAGGTTATATATATATATATATATATAAACTTGTGAACATTATTGGTGATTATTTGTGATCATTAGTTGAAGTTTGAGGTTCAATGTTATATTCAGTATGGAGTTATTAAAAATATTCAAATTTTTCCATTTCAGTTTCAGTTTACACATGTGTAGACATTAAGCAAGTCAAATGCAATTTTTCTTTAAGGATATATATATATATATATATATATATATATATATATATATTGGTAGAAAGAAACTTGTGAACATTATTGGTGATTATTTGTGATCATTAGTTGAAGTTTGAGGTTCAATGTTATATCTATTCAAAATTTTAGCATGTTTACATTAAAATTCCCCCTTCTTTTTTTGTAAAATATTCTATTAATTAACAAAGATCATGACTGTGACAAAAGACTATGAAGATTATGGATATCCAAAATGCTTCCTCTTATACACTACAACTATTGATATCAGACCAAATTAGTCTCGAGTTAAGCTAATACATAGCTTTCAAGCAAGGAAATAACATAACCTTCAAACTTAGATCAAGTAGACACATACTAAATATACATGTCGAGAGGCAAAAAAACATAACATGTATTTCAAAGACTTGAAACATAAGTGATTATTTTTAAGCTTGATTGTGTTATCCTTGAGGATCTATAGTGTCTTAAAGATTCTCTACAATTAGAGTTTTGCCACC
>JZKD02S1702442.1:38758-49877 GCA_000966675.3 Picea glauca | reverse complement strand
ATCTTGGGAAACCCTCTAGGGGAAGAAAACCCAGCAAAACTTCCTTATTATAGATAGCCAATACAATGCCAAGAGATAACTCAAACTAAAACAAAAGTTCATCTCCCAAAGATGCACCACTCTCTCTCCTTCTGCAATTCCAAAACTTGTCTCTCAAAATGAGCAAGTGAGTTGTTATGTCTAAGTGAGGCGTTGGCCTCTTTATTTATACAAGTCTGGCACGTGTGAAGTGTCTCTTCACTGGCAGGGCCGACTTCTCAAAATGGGTGGGTAAACCCACATTTATTATATTTCTGGGCCTCTTTAATATCTGTTGGGGCCGACTTCTTATTCTGCCTATTACAATTGTCTTTTGACCAATCCGCAAAAGGGGATTTGGTCCTATTACAATAACCGACATGATCAATCCACAATGGGGATTGATTCGATGAATAATATATCAAATAATAATTAGAATACTCTTTGCAGTTACATTATTTCAACAATAATTGGGTAGACACATGAACCCATGTGTTATAATATAATGGATGTGCTCATCTAACCATAGACAATATCACTATTGTCATCCAACCATAGGCCGAAGCCACCCCCGAGCACCTTAACCTTGACAGAGAATCATTCCAGAAGCAAACCCTAGGATAGATAGCCAAACAAGATAACGCACCTCTCTCCAAGGATAGCGCACCAAATAGGAGTAACAAGAGCTGATCAAAGAGTCCAAACCATATACAAGAGAGAGCCCAGGCCAAAACCGAAGTCTGCTAGCTGCAACAGCTGCAACGACAACTCTCCTCCAAACTTGCGCACAAACTGGCCAACTGCAGTGCGTACAAGTGTTGCTTTTGCAGTTCTGAGAATGCCTGCCAGAATGAAGACTGGCCTCCTGTATTTATACTAAAACTAGCAAAATGCCTGGGCCGACTTCTCATTATGGGTGCCTATTTACTTAGTATATAATATTTCATTTAGTCGACTTCTTCTCTTGGAGGCTAATAACCTAATACAAATTATCGTCTTGAGTCGACTTGTCTTCTAGGGTTATTAGCCAACTAATTTAGGGTTTCTTCTTGCTTCCCGGAATATTCTATTCTCGTTAGGTTTACACTTGGAGGTAAATACCTCCCGCAAATACCATAATATAAACACTCCCTCCTTTCTATAGAGGTATTTGAAAGTAATGGTCTTGAGCACAAACATACCATTTACCCGGTAGCATCAACATAGTCGTATAGACTATCTCATGACTAGATCATGAGCACCATCATTACTATCAGTGTCATAAGTTGCATCATCTCTCGAAACCATACTCCATCTAAGTAATTAGACATGATGCTAGATAAGTCACTCACTCCACAGAGTGGCACAAGAGCCATTCTTCTAATTCAGACATATGTCCTAGAAGAATAAATGTTCTGAACCATTTTCCGTTTGGGAAATCTCTGTCCATTGATCATCCATCTAGCTGATAATCACTTCCAACACTATTGATAGTCTTCAAGGCGATCAGAACAATGTCATTTAATAGAACACAACTGTGTCTATCCATAGTAGCACACAACTACAATCCAGTGGTACACTGCCACACCAAGTAGCAGACAGATACTTGATCAGTGACATATATTCACAATCAGTGGAACACATCCTCTATAATAGTATACATCTACTGTCCGGAGACATACAGTCTCCATAACAATCATATCATCAACCTGCACATAAAACATTGTTATGATATATAAACTAAATCATCTTGGCCATTCTTCCGCTCACATCTGTGAGATCTGGAAGAGCATCTGCCCTAAGAAAGTAAAACATCAACAATGAGTTATCTGGACTATTATTCTCAAGCAAGGAAGAATAACTGTCCCGATTTTTGAGCCTGGACCATTCACTTATCTGGGCCATTCCTTCGACACTAAACAAAGTGCAACCCAGAGAGAATGAATCTTCCCTAGGGAATGCCTGTCCCTGATTGTTGAACTTGGACCATTCGCCTATCTGGGCCATTCCTCCGACACTAAAAAAAGTGCAACCTGGAGAGAATGAATCTGCCCTAGGGAATGACTATCCAGACCATTTTCTAAGGAAATGATTGTCCTGCACCAACCTCCAAAATAGACCATTCTTCGAAATTTCTCACAACTGTGAGCTTCGAAAGAATGACTGTCTGATGAGGCGAACACGTCTTCTTGACCACTACTGAGAGTGACCATCAAGAAGAGAGACTGTCCTAGACCATTCCCTATGTTAACCACAAGGGGAATCGATTTCTATGGTACACCAACAATCCATCGAACCATTTTCATTACGAAAATGACCATTCGATCTGGACCATTTTTCGAATTGGAAAATGACTGTTCGTCAGAAATCTCAAACCACTTTTCGAACTGGAAAGGAACTGATCATCCTGAACCATTTTTTGAACTGAAAAATGACTTTCCATAAATCAATAACACATCAATACTCCCTCCCAACCTAGGAACCATCTCTTCATTTTTCAATAAGGAAGTCATCTCCACGAGCTCTGGCTTGAGTACACAAACTCTTTCATCTTGAACAGAGGCTTTACCAAAATGTCTGCTTATCTGCTCATCTGTGAAGATATATATTGGAGAACCACTTCTCCTTTATGGACTTCATCACGGAGAATGTAATGCTTGATCTCGATGTACTTCGGTCTTTCTAGAACACTGGTTTTCTGAAGGCTTCATATAGCTCTGATCATCATAGTTGAATTCAACTCTTTTGTTTCCTGCTAGCTCATAACATCGTGGAAAGGGTCAAACTTGGAACATATCCAAATGGTACTTCTTCTGTCATCATGAGAGCTTTGTCATGGATTAGCAATCCATCATCCTTGAGTTCTGAGTAGCCATTTTGATACAGTATCTTTGTTATAGAAGGTTTTTCACCACGCTTCTGTTGTGCATTCGAGGCTCCGCACCAAGTTGTTTGAATCCATACAAAACCTTCTTCCATTTGCATACAAGAGTCTCTTCCTAGTATACCTCAAAGCCTTGAGGTTGTTCTACATATGTTCTTTGTTCAATTATTCTGGAGAACAATCTTTGCATTAATCTGATGTAAACTCCAAACCATGGATATTGCGGACGATATAATGGCTCATGTAGAGGTATGTCTAGTTTACTAGAACAAGCAATCATCATAGTCTTCTCCCTTCATCTGGGAGAAACCTCTAGTTCTGGATCTTGCAATGCTTACATTCATAAGTCTTCCATACACTGTTCTTCATCACAACTTTCATTTCCTCTGCTTGATTTCTTTTAGTGAGTTCAGGTCAGGTTGGTAGTCTTGTGATTCTCGATACAATGACTGGTTGTTCTGTCTTTTCTTTCTCTTTTGGAATCTTCATGTTCTTCCTTATGTTTTTCTTTAGCTCTTAGGTCCATGGAGTTTTATATAGATTCCATTCCCTGAAGATTCTGACTTCTTCCTTTCATCATAGGATCATGGATGTGGATGGACAACCAGGGATACTTTAAGGCTTCTTTTTGAAGAAGACTTCTTCTAAGGTCACACTGAACACGTGCTGCTTTTTCATGGTTGCTTCCATGGATAGACACTTCATCATCTTCAATGGATCATATAATTTAGGATTAGCTCCCTCCTAATCCTTGCTTCATGCATGAATGCATGCTCTTCTTTTGGAAATATATAATCGGTTCTCTCCATCTAGGAGAGTCCACGCTTCCGTCTGCATCCTTATTGCCTTCTGTAAAGTGTCACAAATATTTTTCCAATTTCCTCTTGATTGTTGACTTCTTTCTGTCTTTACTTCTTCTAGGTTTCTTCAAGATTGATTCTGATTTTGGCTTATCTTGCAGCTGTTACTTATGTAATATCTTCCACATGAATTTTTACCAGGGGTTGTTGATGTACTTCATCCTTTCATGTGTATTGTCTGACTTGTAGTTATAGTGATAGTAATCCTTATCTTGTTGTTCTTCCATAGGTATAGATTCTCTTGGAACATATTATCTTCTAGGAAATAGATATGCAAGATATGTACAAAAAACACGGTATGTACAAGAACTATGAAGAGTATTGCTACCTTGTCTTAGAAGAACAAGTCTGTTTCATCCTGCTTAGTCTTCTTTGAAGGTTACTTTTCTTCGGCAACTGATTCTTTGTGTGTCTCCTTCCTTTTCTTTAGCTCGGGACAATGATTCTTGTAGTGGCCAAATTTTCGATAGTTGAAGCATTGTATTTATGACATATCTTTCTCTTGATTTGGCTACTTCCTAGAGCCAAACTTCCTTTTATTCCTGAAATTCTTGAACCTTTATGTGAAAGCTTGATCATCGTATTTCTTTTGGGGTTTCTCTTTTTCATTGTTCCTTGATTCTTCTTGTGCACAACAAGTCCAAAGTTATTCAAATGTAGGATACTCCTTCCTTGTGTTCATGCTTGCGGCATATGCATCCCATGTCTTGGGAAGACAATTGAGTACTATGTTTACCAATTCCTTCACTGAAATGATCTCTTCAATAGCTTGTAGTTGATCTCTTAACTGAGAGATTCTCACAAAGTATGATGTTATGCTGTCATCATGATTCATCTTCATGTCACGGAGCTCATTCTTCAGACTCATTACTTGTCCAATGTTTCTAACTGAGAAGAGGTTTGTTAGGGCATCGTACATCTTCTTAGATGAATAAAGATGGGGGATGTAGGGTATTAGGTGGTATTTTATATAATCCACTATAATACTCATGGCATTGATGTCATTTTCTTTGAACTTCTCCATAACTGCAACGTTCTGCGGTTCCTTTTCTTTTCCTTCTTCAAACTCTGGTTCCACAATCTTTCCTTTCATAATATCCAACACTTTATTCTTGGCAAGGATGAGATCAATCCTTGTCTTCCATGCTTTGAGTTAGGAGCCCCATCTAACTTTTTTTCTGACTTCATAGAGTAATTCATGGTTGCCTTGACTTGGTCAACCCTAGATTTGACCAAAAACTCAACCTCGAAGTCTTAGCTAGCTGAGAGTACCAAGAGATGCGCTAGGCTATGGCACACTAGTTTATCAGGAAATTAGGTCAATACCTTCACTTAAGGTGCCTCAACAAGAGGATTAGGTTTTCTGCAACTGCACCTGCTAGTAATCCTAGCGGCAGTGCTTTGGTAATTGCTCCTGCTAGAAACCCTAGCAACAGTTTTTCAACGAGCTTAGTATCCTTATGGCTATGCTCCCATCCAGTGGTTAGACTGAATGAAGGAGGTGTGGGCCCGTAACCTGTTAGAATATAATGGATGTGATCATTTAACCATAGACAATATCACTATTGTCAACCAACCATAGGCCGAAGCCACCCCCAAGCACCTTAACCTTGACAAAGAATCATTCCAGAAGCAAACCCTAGGATAGATAGCCTAAAAAGATAGCACACCTCTCTCTAAGGATAACACACCAGATATGATTAACAAGAGCTGATCAGAGAGTCCAAACCATAAACAAGAGAGAGTCCAAGCCAAAACTGAAATCTGCTAGCTGCAACGACAACTCTCCTCCAAACTTGCACACAAACTGGCCAATTGCAGTGCGTACAATTGTTACTTTTGCATTTTTGAGAATGCCTGCAAGAACGAAGACTGGCCTCCTGTATTTATACTAAAACTGGCAAACTACCTGGGCCGACTTCTCATTCTAGGTGCCTATTTACTTAGTATTTAATATTTCCTTTAGCTGACTTCTTCTCTTGGAGGCTAATAACCTAATACAAATTGTCCTCTTGAGCCGACTTGTCTTCTAGGGTTATTAGCCAACTAATTTAGGGTTTCTTCTTGCTTCCCGGAATATTCTATTCTCGTCAGGTTTACACGTGGAGGTAAATACCTCCCACAACTACCATAATATCAACACCATGGATGTAGAAGTCAATGACTCTGCCATCTCAGCCAAGGAGACAGGAATTCAGGAGAGCACTCTTCCATGATAGGTAGATGTTTTTTAGGGTTGTTTTTCTATTGAGTCAATATGTCAAAATTGTAACATGCAAAAATGTATGGAACTTTTGTGTAAGAAAGATTATAGTCCTCTATTTAGCTAGTTTAGGAATATACTCGGAGATAGAGCAGGATGTTGGAACTTTGTACTTTTTTTTGGTATGCTTTTGCACAACCTTTTTTGAATAAATACAATTCTATCCTGGATATAAAAAAATAAAAAATAAAAGCACTAGAGGAAGACCAACAATTGTTTGCCACTGGAAATCCATAGTAACCAATAAAAGAGATTCCCTTACCTACACTGGTGCATTGGAGGGAAAGGCAATTGTGTGAGGGATTGCATCGCAAAGAAGGGAACTCCTTCCCTGGTGTTGTGCACGATGGAGAAGGGAAAGAATGGTTGACTAAAGATGGATTGTTGTGCTTAGAGGAAATTACAACCATATTTTCCATGTTTGAGTAATATGGATTGGGTTGTGTAAGATAGTTAAGAGCCAACAAATAAGAAATCACTCTTGTGGTCACATAACCCTAGCTTGGGGGTGGCCTCTACAATAGAGTGCTTACAGTTGGGTGGAAAAGCACTCGGTTGTAGCAAGTTGGTGGTGAGTTCCAAAGAATATAAGTGTTACTCTTATTGCTAATTATTTGAGCAAAATCTAAATTTGAGCATAAGGATTGTGTGTTTACATTTTCATAGACCAAGATGGTAAATCATGGACTAAGGGTAACGTCCAAAAACCCTACGTGCATGTTTTAGAAGGAACATAATATATCATGTAAAATATGGGTTATAACATATAGGTTATAAGGTGTTCCCCAGGCTTTGTAAGCCATCACTTAAAGCAAGAAGCAAATAATACATTATATAGTATATGTTGCTTAATCCAACCATTAAAAAGTTCCGGCGCATTCACCATTTTACATATATTTTAGATAAGCACTTTAATTATTAATGTAATTTTATTAACACTAAAAAGAGTACGTGTTAATATAAAAATGCAAGATTGAGTTTATAAAGGAGAATGAGATGGTCAAGGATTAAACTTAGACCACTTAAAACAACCATAACAACAAAATTAACTACATTTTCATCGTACGAATTTGGTTGTTGATTAGTTATGGAACCTAATGGGGGATAAAGAGGGTATAAAATGAAGTTTCTTGGAAAGGAAGAAAGGATTTTAGAATTTTTGGAACAGTCAAAGGGATAGATCGTAAAATCAAAGCAATAAATACATATAAAGCTTGGGGAACTCGATCAATAGCATAGTTATTAATTTAACAAGAACTGTGATTTTAAAATAGAAATTTTGGTCAAAAAAATCATATTTTTGGGTCATAAACATTAATATCAACCCTCGGATTAAGCACTGACATTATCGGTAATATTGTTTTTTTGGTGGTTAAAATTCTTACATATTGCCTTGACAATTGATATCATTGTGGACAAAAACTTTAAATTTGACCGTAGAAACAAAACGCAATGTTACCAATAACACTGGTTTGTTTTTTTGAGTTAAAATTATGACTTACTTGAAATCATGACCTTGACCATTGATATCAATGCACATACAAAACTCAAACTCAGCTCCTAAATCATTGTTTGAAAATTAATTAATTTTTTTACATTAATAAATAAATAAATTGAAAAATAAAACCCCACAAGCCATTAAAAAAAACAGTAACCCAAAATTTCTTAATTAAAAAAAATAAAACTAAAAAAATCATAAAAAAACAAAAATTATAAAAAGAGAGTGAAAAACACACAAAAATAAGTAAATAAAATTTAAAAAAAATAAAAACAAAAATAATTAAAAAGAACTTAATTAAAAATAAATAAATAAAATAAAACAAATTTTAATTAAAAAATAACCAAAAACAAATTAAATTAATTTTAGCCCGGGGGAGCAACATTCTCGGAATCTCATCCCCCTCCCCTCCCTCCTCCGTAGGAAACACGGGGTGGGATGGGGAGGAGAGGGGGTGACCAGTTGGGGGCTGGGGCACGATTCTGCTAAAAACTTGATTTTGTATGGTATTTGTCGTGGAATTTTTTGGAAATGAACTGTTTATGTGGTTTTGAAACATCCATTGTTTCGAGTGGACACTTCACCCATCATCACGGACAAAAGAAGTTCAATGATAAAAAAGAAGTTCAATGATTAAAAAAAAGAATGATGGAGAATAAATTTATAGGGTAAACAAAAGGAAATAACCATTAGAAAATTGAAGTGGCTATTGGGAATCACCATTAAATTAACAAAAAAAATTGTAAGTAAGTAGAATCTATATTAAATATATAGAATTTACAGCAGAGTTGAAACTTTTCCCATGCCCAGAAAAACCATGAAGTAACCATGACAGTCTCTTGGAATCAAAAAACCAAAAATATGCCTGCTCTAGTGGGGAAACTAGGCTTGAGATAACAATATATATCTTTAAGTCATATGTTAATGAATGTCATAGAGTCTTCCATTACTACTATCAGTATTGAAGACATAGAAAACTAGATATAAAAGAGTAAACAGAGACTAAAAATCTTGATATCACTAGATATGAGGAGCTTGGGAAGATGATGGATCTAAGCCCTTTCTACGTGCGACTACAGCTAAAGACTTGACACCGTCCAGACCCTCAATAGGAGGTTGGAAGACGCCACCATGTCAACATGCTATCCATGTCACCACCTCGAGCAGATAAACATTTTAAGTGTCCAATAGTTCCATTATGCTTTTGAGTGGGTAAAAATAAAAATCCTCTTCTTTCGGTAGCATGCCTAAGGCCATCATAGTTTTGGTATGCCAATATAATTCCAAAGTATGTTAGAATTTCGAATTCCTAGTCTTGGTGCAACCAAGATCATGAATCAGTCCACCAACCTGTTGTTCCATTTCTTCATCATCCTTGAATTCTCGTATCAAACGAACCTCAACCTCCAAGGCTGGCATTGAGGCCTTGTCCTCATCCAACACAAAACTCTCATTAAAATCAACAACATCCATCGTTGTCTTAGCCGCTCGAGACAACGATGACTAAATGGAGGTGCGAGGCTTATGAGCTCAGGGCGCCATGACTAAATGGACGAAAGCTACTAGAAAACCAAACAACCTACCAGAAAAACCACAACAATACCAAACATACATGAGCCAAGCAACGTTCAAAGCCTGGCAACAACTATTTATCTTTTATGAAGCTAGAAGGCCATCATCTATTGGTTGTACCTTTCTCTCATACTCCCTACTTACCATAACTATTACCATAATGCAAGATTCTGGCTGTAGGAGGCCCGTGCAAAGTATCACCCTTGGTGGCTGATAAAACATTTCCATGATCAAATTGGTTACCATTTCTATACTCGGTTATAGGTTCTGCATCATCCTCTCCATGCGAGTTAAAATAATTGTCGATCCCAACCTCCTAGCATTCCCTTCCATCAATACTTTTGGTCTGGCGAGCTCACGAAGGTACAGTCTCCAGCTGCTCCGTAGAGGGATGATTGACAAGCGAGTTGACAGGTGTAACAACATGCAAGATAAGTGAGGCTCCGAGGGTCTTGGGCTGAGCGTCAAAGTAGCCACTCCAACAACATTCACAGGATGACATGTGGACACGCCAGCTGGGGATTAAATTAACATTTTGAAATAATAACTTTTAAAAATAATAATATAAAAAATTGATCGTTGAGAAAGTTTAAAATGTTAGATCAACCATTGGAGGACAAAGGGTTGGAGAAGGAAAGGAAATTACGACTGAGGAATAAGTTAAAAATAAGGGGAAAAGTAAAGGATTAAATACATGTGATGATACTAAATAAATAAATAAAAAGGGATTAGAGTAGAAAGAAGGGTATAAGATTATTAGGAGCGGGTGATTTGGTGAGACGAGGGGAAAAAATGTAAAAACAAAAGACTCAGAAGGGGTTGATGTAAGAATAAGAATGTTGAAAGGGAAAAAATTAATAAGGGAGAACCGATTTAATGGTCAAGGAAATGAATGAGGGGTTTCGATGATTGGCTGAGTTTGTAGCCATCCTAACCATTAAAGTTATTAGGGTGTTTTTCAATTTCAAGGGCTTCTCAAATACGACAATGTGTTGAGGCGAAAATTTTGGTTTGGTCAAAGAAAATCAAGTGCTTAGATTTGAAAGAGTGTTATGCAATAACTGACTTGGTGATTCGATTGTGGGTAGTGTCAGCTATGTGCTCTTTGAGTCGGGCTTTGAAAGATCTTCCATTTTGGCCTATTTATGATTTGCCACAGGAGCAAGGAATTTGGTAGACTCATGGATCATCATAGAGTCAGATTTGTCCTTAGCGGTTTTAAATAATTGTTTTAGGGTTTTACAGAGTTTGAAGAAGGTTTTGATATTCTTTTTGGCCAGAATTTTTGAAATACGGTCGGTGGTACACTTGATGTAAGGCATAGAAAGGTGGGCTAGGGGCGGGGAATTGGATTAAGATTTTTGGGTTTTGAATTCCTTACAAAGTGGAAGGATTTGTTGATATGGGAAATAGAGCAACGATTAGCCATGAGGGCCTTAGTGAGATGAGTTTTTTCCTCCTCAAGGAATTCAGGAGCTGAGATTCAAATGGCTTGAGTAGCTAAAGTTTTTAAAATCAAGGATTTTTGGGCAAGATGGTGGTGAGAAAGGACGTGAAGGTATCAGTCAGTGTGCCTCGGTTTCTTGTAAACTTTATGGGTAAGGGAACCATCGGGAATACACAAGATGAGAACATCTAAAAAGGGAAGATAATTATCCTCAATTTTCTAACGGCTATTTCCTTTTGTTTACCCTATAAATTTATTCCCCAACATACTCTTTTCATATCATTAAGCTTATTTTGTCCGTGATGATGGGTGGAGTGTCCACTCTAAATGTTGGACGTTTAAAAACCACTTACATAGTTCATTTCTAGAAAGCTCCACGGAAATTATGACTCACTGTGAAAACATACACTCTCAAATTTGTATGGTATTTTTCAAAAACATGTTTTTAATTTTAGTTTTTGTTCATCTTTTAGTCAAAATTTTTGTTTTTGGTTAATTTTTAATTAAAATTTGTTTAATTTATTTTAATTTTAATTTTTGTTTTGTTTTAACTAAGTTATTTTTAATTATTATTTTTTATGTTGTATTTTAGTTTTTA
>JZKD02S1702442.1:0-20625 GCA_000966675.3 Picea glauca | reverse complement strand
CTTCATTCTTAATTTGTTTTTGGTGGTTTTGAGGGTTAGGGTTCTTTCTGAACTCCTTTCTAGGGTAATGTTCATTCTTAGCTTGTTCTAGATCCATTCTCGATATTTTGTTTGATAGTTCTTTGATGATTCTATCCATATCGTCCATTTTTTCCTCTGAAGATCTTCTTGATCCAGAGGGTGCTCCTTGCTCCATGTATCTCTTGATTTCTTTGTTTCCCATATCGAACTTAGCTT
This sequence comes from Picea glauca, assembly GCA_000966675.3. Classification (NCBI taxonomy): domain Eukaryota; kingdom Viridiplantae; phylum Streptophyta; class Pinopsida; order Pinales; family Pinaceae; genus Picea; species Picea glauca. The sequence goes on along the minus strand of JZKD02S1702442.1, from coordinate 20,388 downwards.
TCAACTTTCCTGATGCCATCATATTACATTAGATTTTGAGGGCATCATCTTGCATCTTGGTAAGATCTATTGATCTTCTCTCCCTTAATAACAGGGCGAAGTCGGGGTCAAAAGCTCCAACAAAAGTCACTTTCACTGTAGGTTGTGAGGGATTGACCTTGGTTGGGATCTTATTGTACAATTTGTTAAACCATTGTGTAAACTAGAGGACCGATTCAGAGTTTTTCTTCGAAGAGATCCAAATTCGGTTAGATAATAAAGATGGACTTTTCGTTTGCCCCATTGTCTGATAAAAGAATTTTCAAGTTCATCATATGACGGTATAGATCTGGCAGCTAGGCCTCGAAACCAGGTTCTTACTTGCCCTTCAAAATTTTGAGCCAAGAGTCTGGAGTAAATATATTCATGTTCCAATCCAAGAATGTCAGCGAATTGATCAAAAAAATTTATGTGTTCGGCTACTGTCAAGTTGCCTTCTCCCGTGAACTTAGGCAGGTTTTTCATGTAATTTTCTGGTAAATAATGGAGAGGGACCGGTAGAAGGAGAGGGGCATATCTTTCAACAACATTTGCAAATATCTGAAGAGGCAGTGCTTGGACGCCCACTCCTCCTCCTTGACTACCCATGACAGCACCTCCAGCCCCACCTCCTCCGGCCGCGACCATTGTAGAGTTAACGGTTAAAGTTTGGGGGTTGTAAGGATGGGTTTCAATAAAATAATTATTGAAGGGGAAGAAACTTGAGAAAGAAGAGCTTGGGGAATGTGGACTGGTTCCTTCAGAACCACAGGGTGAGAATGCAGGAGAATCAATAGAAGTCGAGTCAAGATATATAGGATAATTGTTTGAGTTTTGAGATGTAGGAAAAAAAACTTCAAGAAGGGAGGGAGAATGAGTCACCACAAGAAGTGAGGCAGTTCTTCGCTTTCTATCGGTGTGGGAAAAGGATGAGAAAGACTCGGTCTCAAAGACCGAATGAACCAGATCTGATTCAGGGGGTGTGACTTTATCAATGGGGTATTTACCATAAAGGGGTGGAATACTTGATTCACCATGATGATCTTCTGAGTCAGACTGTGTAAAATTAGGTCAAAATTTTTTATTTGTGGATGAGACAGTCTGGCGGAAGTATCTTCTTGATTTTAGAATTATTTCAAGGTTTGAAAAAGGTGAAATCTGCTTGTTGTCTGGATTCTTTCTAGTGTTTTTCTGGTTAAGATCCAGCTTAAACAATGTGGAGTCACCAAGTGAAAGATAAAGGTAGCCTTAGAAGGTTTTCAAACTTTGTTCACTATCAAAGAAAGAAAGCGTCAATGTCTTTCGCCCCAGGGAAAAAACTTCGTTTCTACGTTCCCCAACAACGACGCCAAAAAGATGTTGTTCCTGAGTTTATACTTTAAGGATTTAAAGTATACTGTCAAGGCATCTGAAAAAACAGAGGGAGTTAAGAATAGAAAAAAGATTGATAAAAAGGTAAAGGCTATTGTTGGTTTCTCAATTGTCTCTGTCGAAATTCTTAGTTTTCCTGGATACTGATCTCTCTCTCAATTGTTGCCCATGAACGTTCTAAGTCAACCCGGTTATTTGTTGTTTGTAAAATAGTGTTAAATAAATTTAGAGCAATGTTGGTTTGATCTGAGAGACTAGGCTCGATGTTAGGTTGCCTTGCAACTGGTACTATCATGAAGGAGGAAAGCAAAGGAGGATAAAGTTCTGTGTTTTCTTTTTAGGCTGGTTATCTCTATTCCACAATGTAACGAGAATGATGTCAAAACACAAATAAATAGTATGACCAAATTGTAGGCCTTTTCTTGTATCTGAGTTAAATTTTAAAKRAAAGAAACATGCATGATATGGAGAAAAACATAAAKYTATTAGMAAAGTGAGGCATCAATTTCAGAGGAATCTCACATTGTAACAGAAGACTATGAAATGAGAAAAATATTAATGAAGCATATGATGTTGAAATCTAAGCATCTACAGGTCTTGTATCTGTTGATAACAGATACAGAGGAAAAACTGTAAATGAATTGAAATAAAGAGAATAATAATTTCCACAGTAGAGGTTGTACTAAATTGTAGCTAAGCATTCATCAATCAAACATATATAAGAAAGATGAGATGACATGGAAACACATAACTCAGAAGTGACAAGATCTGGAATCTTCAATCTCCATTTCTATTAATTTAGAGTTTCTTCAAAATTACTTCGTCCTAATATTTTTCAGAGAGATCAAAAAGCCCCCATTTTAGTCTTCGTTCCCTGTATTTATACAAGGTCATCCATACTTGATGGTTAACAATCTCCTACTTTCTAGGAGAAAAATAGTTACAAAACTGCAACCTTAACCGTTGAACGATTAACTTTTGTTTATCTATCATTCCAACAGTATGAGTTTCCAAATGATACTTAATTTCTTAGTCGAAGTCTCTCCCTCCTTTGATGCTACACATTCAATACACTTCTCCAGAAAATGGACAAAGTTTCTAGGAGGTGTTGGAAGATCTTTAGCCTCAAACAGATAAAACTTTCATTGTACCTTTGGGAACAAGTCTTCAAAACCTTGGTTGGAAAACTTTATCACTTGCAATTTTAAACTGGGCTGTACCAACCATATATTTATTAGGTTGGCATCGATTTCCTTCAATTGTAAAATTTCAATTTGAATCTTCTTCAAACCTTTTTTGCAGTCCAACTGTTGTTTTTCAATGTTTATCTACCCCAGTGACTCGGAGAAGTCATTTTTTTCAATGCCTAATGCTTGCTTATCCAAAGAATCGAAGATTCCTTCACAATCATCTTTGATTTATTTGACTATATTCTTGCTCTCAGATATATTTGTTTCCCATACCTTGAGCATGATGTCTCCTTTTATTCGTTCCATGACAAAGAGCTTTAGATTTTCCGTTGCCTCTTTATTCCCTGAACATGCAACCGCTTTCTGGAAAGTATTCCTTGTTGCCTTAGCTTCATTTTCTAGTAAAATAATATTATCAAGAGATTTGCTTACCTCTTGAAAGTAATTTTGGATGATCCCTATTTTGGAGATCATTCTCTGTTGCTCAGCTTCTATCGTTGTATGCGTTTCCAGTGAGAGGGTCTGGAAATCCTTTAAATCTATAACCCGACCTTCCATCAAATTTACCTTAGCCTGTACCTGTTCTGCGTGCTCCTTTTGCTGAGCCACCTACACCTAACTTGCTTGTATCCTCCGATTCATTTCGTCCATGCTTGATTTGAGTGATTGAATTTTTAGCCTTTCGACAACCCTGGTCTGCTCCAAGATTTTACTCACCTCTTCTCTGATGTTCTTCTCAGCATTCTCTAACTGATCCTGTAATTGAGCTATCATGTTATTACTCTTCTTTATCCTCATTCTCATGTTTCCCGCGGTAAAAAAGTTTGTTGTTTCCATGTCTCCCATGGAAACTGTTATCTCTGTAGCGAAATCCTCCTCCAAATTTTGTCCATCTAGCAAGACTTTATTCTTTTTTACCATACTCCCCTCCTTCATATACATCTCTTGTTTCGGGACAACCTTCCTCTTTCTGCTGAAAAAATAATCAGAAGGAGGAATCTCATCTATGAAGATAGAGGTGAGGTCATCAACAAATAGGGCTCCCGTCTATGGGAATCCAAAGGCGGACTGTAAGGGGGTTAAGGAAGATATGGGAATTCCCAGCTCTGTATATCCTTTCCCTTCTATTGCCTTAGGCATATTGGAATCAACACCAGGTGATGAAGGGGGAGTAAGCTTACTAGACTCGGGAGGTATCCCATACCTCCTCTATGCTTCTGTCTCTGGTTTTTTTGTCTGTAAGGCCTCTTTATTTTGTGGGGGCCTTTTAGTATCCTGTGGGACTTTTTCAGGATTTCCCTTCTCCTGTGCTTCATGTTCGAAGCCTGGCGGAGTATTTTCCTGTTCCTGGGGAAGGGTGATTGCTTCTCCTTGCAGTACTTTGGGCAAACCACTCCATCTATGCTTCTGAAAGTTCTGAAAACTAGCTTGCAAGTCGGACGACAATGTCTGTACTCGTTCTAACACCTCTTTATAAGTCTTAGTCCCTTTGAACATGTCATCCCAACGGGACTCCTCATGTTCATATGCTTTCATATTGCGGTGGGCCATGTGTTTTCCCACTAACTAGTAAGGATCGTTCTTCCTGTGCTCAAGGTCTACCAATTTGAACCCCTCTAGTGTTGTCGCTTCAACCTTGGAATGACCCAAGTTGAGAAGTGAAAATTTTCCAATCTGAATGGGAAAAACATGCAAGATTTCTTTTGAGTTGTCTTTAATTCTATCCCGATTCCACCCGTTACTATTTGATAAGCTATCTCCCTGCACACTAGTCTGTCAGGGAAGAATTTTGGGAGCGCATGTGGAGGAATCGAACATCTGAAAACTCTGATGTAGGAGAAATTCTCCTCTATAAACCAGTGAGCAATTGCCCGAAGGCTCCCTATGACCAACTCTGAAATGCAGGGGGGTGCACAGTCGTATAGCATCTGGTGTAGTGGTATTACCACGAAATGACAAATCTCATAGAATGAATCTTTGGCGTTTTCTTCCCAAAGTTTAGAATGATATTCATGATTAGGCTCCGGGTAAGTCGGATTCCAACTCCAATTCATCAAAGGGAAAGGAGTTGAGAAGCATATAGAATCCATGATGTATGCGGACATATAAGAGGTTGTTGTTTGGCCTTTCGATCTTGCAGTCTGGTACTTCATAACCTCTCTCGCTATGTTATCGGATAAAATCTTATCCCAATTGAAGTTGTAACCTTTTGTGGCCTCATGCAAAAGAGGTACCCATTCCGTTGGGAAGTGGGTAGGACTTTCCTTACCAAAAAGCCTACATAACATCATTGCCACATAAACCATATACTCGTTCAAAGATGTTGTGGCATAAACACCATGTGTGTCGGCCCTGAATTTTGCTTTGTTTTTCCACCAGTCTTTTATTATGTCAGGATACATTTGGTCGGACTCAAAAATTATTTCCTCTGAAACTCACTGACGAAATATTTATTATAAATGTATTTGGGACAGGAAGACAGTTTATACATTACTTGTATATGTTCTGGTCTAAAGGAGCCGATGACGACCCCCTGGTTGTCCAGAATGCTCCTCGTCTGCACGTCTGCTCGCTCTAAAGCCCAACTGATCATGTCATTGTAAGTCAGGAGTCGCGGCCGCGTAGCCACCTTGTGAAGTTCAGACTCTGCTATATCTTGGATTTTGTTGTCGACATCATGGGGGAAGTTCTTAATCTCATAATCGAGAGTTTCGAAAATCCGCCTCCAGGATTTTATGGAATCGATGGCATGCGGTATTGTATCAGATACAACATCTCCATCTGGACTCAAGACCTCTGCAACTTCCTCATTTTTCTTGGTGACCTTCTTGGGCACCATGGTGGTTATACTGGACTAGAAACCTGTTTACAGAGAAAAGTGTATAAAACTAGACAAATGTGACTCGCTACAGAGGTAAAGGATAAGAATGAACTTCGACACACGGGACCTTTATTAATCTCTAAATTTGTGTTGTAGCAAGCGTACTGATACCATAGATGAAAAATAAATGCTTTAATTTGAAATATATGCTTAGAGATACGAACTCACGTCAAAAATATTTTCATTTACCCGTTATTAAAACTGTCATATATCGGCGATTTCGAAACTGACAACCCGAAAATCACTGCCTTCCTTAATTCCCGAAAAGCAAAAGGCAGCTTAGTCATCATTAATCATGTTTTGAAAATAGTTTAATCTTTTAATATTAGGGTTTGTTTAAAGAAAACGCGATTTCTCATTTCGAAACTTCGGGGATCCTCTCGTCAGGGGATATGTCATAAGTAAACCCCGGATCGTGAAATTGTGATGGGATTAGCGAGGCGCAAAAAGTGATTTTTCATTTCAGAACTTCGGGGATCCTACCGTCCGGGGATATGTCACAAGTAAACCCCAGGAAATTGCGATGGGATTAGTGAGGCGCTAATCATTTGTATTAAAAAACTTTAATTAATCATGATTAGTGGACAATTACTTTTTAATTTTTACTTTTCGAAAAATCGAGGACTGGGAGTTCAAAGAAGAAGAGTTTGAAAATGCTTTAGCAGAGAGAAAACCGAATTGCGAAAGACTAAGGGAGAGATAATTGTGTTTAGGGATTTGATTATTTACGAATTAAAGAGTGCTTTGTGGTAAACAATGGAAAAAGTAACGTTCATTTCTTCCCCCTTTTTACTTTATATTTCTTAATATTTTGAAATGGCTTCGGGATTTCGACGTCGGGAAAAAGGGATAGTTGAATATCACACCTCGAGAAGAACTGAATTTTGAAACCCGAAAAGGAATGGGTGATTTTGACTCCTTTCTATTTTGGACTAAGGGCGGCTCCATGGCTCAGGAAAAGATGAAGCTTCATTTTTAAAGGGTGGAAAATTTTAATATTTTTGTCAACACAATACGAAGTGGTAAACTACCCTGATGATTCAAGCGACAACGAAAAGGATAACTTACCTACCAAATATAAGATTTTTGCTCAAGCAGAGCTGCATAAGGTAGCAACAAGGCCAAGGCTTTTACCTTACACTGACATGATTGGATGGGCACTAGATCATGTAGATATCCCAACTAGAACTATATTCAACTCTCAGAAGGTAGTTGTTGGGTCATTTCGACCGGAACATATAGAGGTGATGTATAAATTGTCCACAACATCAAAATTCGTTTATAATGCCAGTTTTCTAGTGAATTTTAATAAGAAGGAGTGTGATCAATATGGAAAGAGTCTTTCCGATTTGATCAAGGATTGGTGTTCACGCCTCGAAAAGTTCAGAGCCGATTCTAACGGCATATATTCAATCTCATCACTAGAACCACAATTCATGTATATAGCCATGATGATATGTAGACTCTATGGAAAAGAGAACACAACCCATTTCTTTTTACGATGGGTACCCATTATACACACAGTGGCATAAGGTTATTCTTTCGACTGGGCCAAGATATTGTCGGATAGTCTGGCCAGTGAAATCACAGAATACCAAACAAATAAAGCCAAAGGGAAACCAACTTCATTCTTCATGTCAGCTTATATTATGGATGCCATCTATTTCATGACGCCTTTCTCGCTAATGGGATGGAGTTGGACTCCATATAGTGCAGAACCAATTCATTTTTATCATTCAAAACTTTGGGAAGGTAAGGCAAAGAATTCCTTTTATGAAAACTGTAATTAGGTAGCAGTGACGATGCATACTATTGTTTTTGGTCACTCACCTCCTATAATTTTAGACGCAGTTGCGGCTAACCTGGAGAAGGTGGCAGACTGGTACATTGAGAAACACTTTTCTTATATAAGACGTTTTGATTGTTCAGTTCCCCCCTATGCTCTACCGAAATTTATACCAGACCAACTGGTGTGTCGCGAGGTCATACAAAAAACTGTACTTGGCGGGATTAGCAAAGAACTTAAAGTAGTGCAGAAAAAGGCATGGCCATATTTTCCCTTACATATCGGTGCATTTTCTTTGTTAGATTTCGCCCATTCTAGAGTGGGGGGTACAGCCTTAAAAGAGATAAATTGGTTAACATTGAATTCAAGAAAAACGACCCATAAAAGGTCATGGGTAATCATATGGCCAGTTGTAATCTAAAAAAATATGAACATGAGGAGTCCTCTTAGGACAAAATGTTCCGAGGGATAAGATCTTACCAAGAAGTTCTAAGCTGAGTTCGAGCTCTAACACCTGGTGAAATGGTTGAGTTTAACAATTTCCAAAAACACCGAAGAAGTAGTCTTCTAAAACTATTACAAGGGGAAAACCTAATGCCTCCTGCTACACAACAAATAGAAACCTAGAACCCAGAAGTCGGGAGCTCTAGCAAACAAGAAGCCCAAGAAAACCCAGATAGTTCTGAGATCTCGACTCAGAAAAAGGATATCCCAGTGATAGAGGTATCTGATGACCAGTCCAAAGATCAATCAAAAACATTAAAAAAGCAAGGAGAAGATAAGCCATTGTCTTCACCAGATAAATCAACTATAGATGGAGCCGGAAAACAGTTATCCATAGAAATCGACAGCCCCATTGAGGCTATCACGCCACTACAGTTCACCAGAGGAAACCCTAATGCAGAGGTAATATTCATAGGGGATCTCACACCTATCCCTATTGAAGAAATACCTCCTACCGATTTATTTTTCAGTAAGAAAAGGAAAGTTGTATTAAAGAAAGAAATGCACCAGAAAGAGGGTGCAATGGTCAAAAAGAACAAAGTATTATTGGATGGACAAAATTTGGAAGATGAAGACTTTGCTACAAAGGTAGTAGGATCTTTGGGATATTTTGCAACAACTAACCTATTCTCAGTTGATAATATGAAATAAAGGCTGAAGCAGAGAAATCAGATGATAAGTCAATTACGAGATCAAATAAGGAATACAGAGAAGAATATCAGAGATGAGGTCAATAAAGGGCTTGAAAAGGCTAGAGATGTTGATAGACAAGAAATCCAACTACTCAAGTCCGTTCTTGTCCAACAAGATGAGTTGGTTAAACAATTACAAAACAAGGTAAGTTCCACTGAGAAAATGGTTATGGATATAGCAGTGTTCCAAGATCAAGCATCGAAAGTGCTAAAGAAACTGGAAATAGCACAACAAAGCCTTTTGGCTAAGGTAGAGATCATCCAAAATCATTTTCAGGAAGTAAATCAATCATTAGAGGATATCAGTTTCAAAGAAGGAGAGGCTATTGTAGCCCAAACCACCTTTCAAAAAGGGGTCATGTCATCGGCTAGAGAAGAAGTACACGTAACTCCTAGATTGACCATTGCAGAAAAAATCAGAGGTGATATAATATTGAAGGCATGGGAGGCCAATATAGCTGAGAGGAAAAGAATGGCCAAAGAAATAAAAGAGGATTGTGAAGAGGTTCTTGATTTGCTGAATAAATAATCACTAGGCATTGGAAAGGATAATTGTTCTGAGATACTAGGGAAAATCAATATTGTAAAACATCAACTTGACATCAAAGAGAGCTTAAAGGAAGCTCAGATTGAAATTTCATAGCTAAAGCAGGTTGACATCGCTCAAATAGATAGATGGCTGGTAAAGTTAAATTTACAGTTACAGTCAATGAATTTTGAAGATAAAAACATAGAATATAGGTTGCCACAATTACAAAAGAAGTTGTATCTTTTTGAGGTAAAAGATGTGACAAAACCTTCTAGACTATTAGTACAATTTCTAAGCAGGTGTGTCAAATGTCTCGAGTAAGGTGAAGGAAGTACTTCAAAGAATCAATGAAGTAACATATGCATACCTGTTCTACCGGTATGAGAAAGAAATAGAAAAGAACCAAGTCTAATGGTTCAAGTTTTCATTTTGTAACCGTTATTAGCTAGGAATAACGAGAATTCCAACCACCTAGGTTTGAGAACCTCTTGTATAAATATATTTTCAAAAGACTAAAAGAAGGTTGGTTTTTTACCGATTGTAAGAGAGAAATCTCTCCTTTTCGAGAATTAATACAAGTACAGACCAAAGACTCATTATTTCGTCACTCTTGAGTTATGTGTTCTTCTATTCCTTAATATTTCAGTATCTTTATTCATACGTCTTTGATGAATGCTTAATCACAACTTAGTACAACTTCTACTGTGGTTATATGTTTCATTTAGTTATCTAATTGCTTACATATTTTCCTCTGTGTTTTCTATTAGCAAATATAAGACCTGCGAGTTAGTTAGATTGCTACATTTTATGCTTCATTAAAGGTTTCTCATCTATTTTCTTCTTTTGTAGCAGAGTGAGATTCTTCTATGATTGACGCCTTGCTTCGTTTAACAACTTTATGTTTTTCTCTCATCACATTCATTATTTTCAAATTTAACTCAAATACAAAAGACGGCCTCTGAGTTGTTATACCATTAATTCAATTTTAGGAACTTTTCTCATATAATTGAAAGTAGAAAAATAAAATATTAAAAAACAACAGATCCTTTGATTATTTATTTTCTCCATGACTGTACCTGTTGCAAGGCAACCCAATATTGAGCCCGATCTTAATGATCGGACCAGTATTTCTTTCACTTTGTTTAATACCATCCTAGAGACCGCTAATACCCAAGTTGAGCTTCAACGCTCATGGGCAGTGATTGAACATGACATAAGTGTCCATGAATGTTGGGAATCTAGGCAAAGACAGCTTCGGAATCTGCCATAGCTTCATTTTCTTAAAAGTATTGATATTCTTGTCAACACTAAAACCTTATTTGTTTCTGGATTCCTTGACATTATACTTTGAAGCCTTAAGCATAAAATCAGGAACAACATCTTTTTGGCATCGTTTCCGGGGACGGAGAAACGAAGTTATTTTTCCCTAGGAGAACGACATTGGTAAGTTTCTTTCTTTGATAGTGAACAAAGACTGAATACATTATAAGGCTCTTTTTATCTTTCACTTGGTGATTCCACGATTAATAAACTGGCATTTAATCGAAAGAATACCAGAAAGAATCCAGACAATAAGAAAACCTCGCATGTATCTGACCCCAAAAAACTTTTGAAATCAAGGGGATACCTTAAACAGACTATTACGTCAGCAAGTAAGGTTTATCAACCCAAATCAAATACTAAATTTCTATTGGAATTGTTAACTTCACAAGAAGTTCCTATCCAACCCCTTTTCGGTGAAACATCTTCTGATAAACTTGAAGCTGAAACCCTAAAACCAGAGTTGGTTTCTTTCAAGATTAAAGCTGACAAAATTCCAACCTCTCGAAGCTCCGAGGAATATATCTATTATCCAGACTTGACTCATGTTGGTTCTCCTAAGTATACACCCTGCAAATCCGAAGAATCCAGTCCACATTTCCTTGTTCCTATCTTTTCTAATTTTCTGTCTCCTGAAACTTTTTCTCTTAATTCTGAAGGAGTCGAAAGGTCACTACACATTCTTGAAAATCCTTTCAACAATCCCAAAGTTTCATCTCTTAAGTCATCAATGGCTATGACCAGAGTAGGTGGCGTAGGAGGACATGGTGCAGGAGGAGGAGGAGCCAGTCAAGGACCACCCCCACCGCCTAGAATTTTTGCTAAGGTAGCTGCTAGATATGATCCTCTGGTTCTCCCAATTCCCCTCCATGAATTACACAAAAATTATATGAAAAACCTACCAAATTTCATTGAGAAAGGAGACTTGACTATTACCGAACACATAAATTTGTTTGATCAATTTGTTGACATCCTTGGTATTGAACATGAGGATGCTTATTCAAGACTCCTATTTCAAAATTTTGAAGGACATGTGAGAACCTGGTTCCGAGGACTACCGACAGGATCCATAGGATCATATGATGAGTTGGAAAATTCTTTTATCAGACAATGGGGAGAAAGGAAAGATCATCTTTATTATCTAACTGAGTTTGGAGATTTGAGAAAGAAAAATTCAGACTCAGTGCTTGAGTTTACTCAAAGATTTAATAAAATATATAATAAGATTCCAGTTGAGGTTAAACCTTCCCAACCTGTAGCGAAAGTAACTTTTGTTGGTGTTTTTGATCCAGATTTCGCTCTATTGTTAAGAGAAAGGAGATCTGTTGATCTCACTAAAATGCAGGATGACGTTGTAGAAATTGAATCAAACATGATGGCATTGAGAAAGTTAAAAGCTAAATCTGAATCGGGAAATAAAGAAACCAGATGGTACAGAGAACAAGTAGGACCCTCTGGATCTGGGAGGTTTTTGGAAGATAAGATGGATGACATGGCAAGAATAATTAAAGAATTGTCAAATAAAATCTCAAAAATGGAATTGGATCAATCTAAGACTGATCAGTTCCCTAGGAAAGATTTTAGAAGAAATCCTAATCCTCAAATGCAACAAAGACAAATCAAGAATGAAGATCAAAAGATTCATGCCCCCTTCAAAAACCAAAAATTTTATAGGGGGAGAGGACATGCGAAATTTTGAGGAGTTAGAAGAAGATGTGAATAGTTTTGGTGATGATTGTCAAGAACCTTATTTGACGAGACAAGATTATGAAAAATATTTAAATACATAATACAGGTCTAAAAATGATGAGAACAGAAAATTACAGAGGATTTGGCTTATCAAGGAATCGTTGATAATATAATGGTTGAGCTCCAATAGAAATATAATCTAAGGCCTAGAAGCAGAAATGTCACAACTGCCCCACCAAAGAAAATTTTTCCAAGGGAAACAGACGAGGCAGCTACAAAAGTTGTTGAAAAACAGACTGTTGATACACAGTCTACCAAGACAGAGCCAAAAGGAACACCAGTTATTAATACAAGAAAAGCGGAAATTCCCATGGCAGAAACAAAAACAACTGAAACAAAAGCATCACAAATTAATAAACTAGAAAAGAAGGAGATAGAAATCCAAACCAAAGAAGTTGATAAGACAACGGGAAATTTCAGTCTAGAAAATGAAATTAATAAAATCAAAATCCCTGTACCTCTGGTTGAACTGGCAAAAAATCCTATATACAAAAAGAAAATGACTAAAATGATTAATTTTTCAGATAATGAAAGTCAGGCTGACGTTATAAATTTAGAAGATGATAAGCCTAATATAATTTTTGGTCCACATTTTGAAGGTGCCAGAGATATTGTCGCTCCTTTCTATATTACGCTAATTGTGCACGATCACCTACTCCATAATTGCATGTTGGATTCTGGAGCTTCTCACAATGTGATGCCCAAAGCTCTTATGGATAGACTTGGTCTCAAAATCACTCGACCATATGGAGATTTGTATTCTTTTGATTTGAGAAAGGTTAAATGTGTGGGTATGATAAAATATTTAGTAGTTAATCTTGCACAGATTCCTGTAAAAAGTGTTCTGATGGATGTGGTTGTTGTTGATATACCTCCAAATTATGGCATGTTGTTATCCAGGTCTTGGGGTGCCAAACTTGGAGGATACCTCCAACTCGACATGACATACGCCACAATCTCGATCTTCGGTGGACAATTCACTCGCTTGTACAGAGAAACAAGGTTGGCATTTACAGTAAGTGATCCGCTAAACCCAAATAACTACCCTTTTTATATTGCAGGTCAGGATTTAGGAAATTGTATTTTATCCATTGATGATGATTTAAACGAATGTATAGAAGAAGATTGTATAGAAAAAGAAAAAATAGAAAAGACAAATAAAGATGTATATAGTACTGGATTTTGGAAAATGTATTTTGATGGTGCTTCATCTTGTGAAGGAGCAGGAGATGGAGTGTTGTTTTTGGCACCCGACGATGAGTTTATTATTCCTTTTTCTTACAGGTTAAAGTGGGACATAGATTACACTAACAATGTATGTGAATATGAAGCCTTGGTCTTAGGATTAGAAGCTGTCAGGAAATTAAAAATTAAGAACTTAGAAGTCTATGGTGATGTGGAACTAATCATAAAACAAATTAATCGTCAATACCAGGCTAAGCACCCAAGGTTGAGATCTTATATAAATTGTGCATGGGATCTGATCGAGAATTTTTTCTCATCGGTTAAAGTTCATTATATCCCCAGAACATAAAATCAACGAGCAGATTCATTAGCCAAAGCAACCTCAACGTTTGTGCCTCCTACAGTTTTCAAACTTAAATACCGTATAGAGATGAGACATAGACCTTCCATACCGAATAATATTCAACATTGGCAGGTTTTCGAGGATGATGAACAAATCAAGCAATTTTTAGAAATGGTGGATGACTTTGCCGAAACACATATAGACCAAGAAAATCAGAATGATCCCGCTTGGATTATGCAGGAAGGGGAAGATCCTCAAGAATTTCAAAATAAGATTGCTAATCATCGTATGCTTATTTTGAAAAATAATCAGATCCCCAAAGGTCTGATCCCCTTGGAGAGGTTATTTAATCATGACAACATTCCTTTGAAGTCTACTTTATAGCCTCAGCCAAAAGAAGTTGAAGATTGTGATATAGGCACCAAAGAAAATCCTAGGTTGGTAAAATTATCTAAGTACCTTCTTCCTAAAATAAAAAGTAAATATGTTGAGTTTCTCAAACAATATAAATATGTTTTTGCTTGGTCCTATGATGAATTAAGAACTTATGATACCACCATAATGGAACACAAAATTCCTCTGAAGCAAGGTGTCAAACCATTCAGGAAGAAGCTCAGACAAATAAATCCTATATTACTGCCCGTGATAGAAAAAGAAGTAAAGAAACTTCTGGATGCCAAGATCATTGTCTCACTTAGATACTCCAAGTGGGTAGCTAATTTAGTTCCGGTAAGAAAGAAAAATGTTGAAATCAGACTGTGCGTAGACTGGAGAAATTTAAACAGATCATCACTCAAAGACAATTATCCATTGCCTAAAATGGATCACATTTTAGAGAAAGTAGTTGGAGCAAATAGAATGTCTATGATTGGCGGCTTTTTGGGCTACAATAAAATTGCAGTACATGAAGATGATAAAGAAAAAACTGTGTTCACTACCCCTTGGGGTACCTTTATGTATGATAAAATGCCTTTCAGTTTAATGAATGCAAGAACAACTTTCCAACTAGCTATGGACATCGCCTTTATTAGCGAAAGAGATAAGTTTGTTGTTATTTATCTTGATGATCTAACTGTGTGCAGAACATCTAGTACACCTCAAGCAAACTTTTGAAAAATGTCACAAATTTGGTTTGTCTCTAAATCCCAAGAAATCTCATTTTGCAATGAAAGAAGGTGAACTCTTGGGCCATATAGTGTCTAGGGATGGAATTAAAATTGACCCAAAAAGGATTGAATCTATAGATACTATTAATATTCCTAGGAATAGAAAAGAAATTCAGTCATTCTTAGGAAAAATAAATTTTTTGAGAAGATTCATCCCGAATTTCGTTGAAATTGTAAAATTGACTACAGATATGCTTAAGAAAGACAACGAGGTCAAGTGGACAAGCGAGGGCAAGGCATCATTCAAACGTATTAAGAAGGTCATAGGTGAAGCATCGGTACTGGCAAGCCCAGATTATATGAAAGAATTCTTGATTTTTTCATTTGCTTCTAAACATACTATTGCAGCTATACTGTTACAAAAGAATGATGAGGGTTTTGAGAAGCCAATTGCGTTCTTTAGTAAAAGTCTTAGAGATGTTGAGCTAAAATATGATATATTGGAAAATCAATCTTACGCAATGGTGAAATCCCTCAAAGCTTTCAGAACCTATGTACTACATTCAAAGATTACTTCTTATGTACCCACCAATTCTGTTAAGGATATATTGGTTCAACTCGATAGCGATGGAAGGAGGGGCAGATGGTTAGCCAAAATTTGGGAGTTTGACCTCGAAGTTAAATCAACCAAACTTGTTAAAGGTTAGGGCTTGGCTAAATTATTGGCTGAATCAAATTTAAAATCACTTGGAATAAATCATCTGCAGGAGTACGAAGGATTTTTAGAGATAAATGAACTGGATGTTACTGTACCTGCAACTGAAATCTTAGAAAAAATATCTTCTTCAGCTTGGTATAGCGATGTTTCTTATCAACTGACCCTTCAATGCCCCATCAAACTGACCCCATCTAAAGCTAGAACATTGAAGTTACATGCTGTGAAATATTGTATTGTAGATGGTCGATTATATTGGAAATATCCTCTCTGTTTCTTATTGAGTTGTTTAGTAGAATCTGAAACAGAAAAAGTTATAAATGAATTTCACGAAGGAGTGTGTGAAGGAAATCACACTTGGAGAGAAATGACTTACAAAATCTTAAGAGCTAGATATTATTGGTCAAAATTATTCACTGATGTAAATGCTAAAGTCAGAGCTTGTAACCCCTATCAATTGTTCATAGGAAAATAAAAAATTATGGCATTACCTTTAGTTCCAGTTAAAACTGAAGCTCCATTTCAGCAATGGGGTCTTGATTTTATTGGTGAAATTCATCCACACTCGAGTGCTCAACATAAATNCGCTCCTTTCTATATTACGCTAATTGTGCACGATCACCTACTCCATAATTGCATGTTGGATTCTGGAGCTTCTCACAATGTGATGCCCAAAGCTCTTATGGATAGACTTGGTCTCGAAATCACTCGACCATATGGAGATTTTTATTCTTTTGATTTGAGAAAGGTTAAATGTGTGGGTATGATAAAATATTTAGTAGTTAATCTTGCACGGATTCCTGTAAAAAGTGTTCTGATGGATGTGGTTGTTGTTGATATACCTCCAAAGTATGGCATGTTGTTATCCAGGTCTTGGGGTGCCAAACTTGGAGGATACCTCCAACTCGACATGACATATGCCACAATCTCGATCTTCGGTGGACAGTTCACTCACTTGTACAGAGAAACAAGGTTGGCATTTACAGTAAGTGATCCACTGAACCCAAATAACTACCTTGTTTATATTGCAGATCAAGATTTAGGAAATTGTATTTTATCCATTGATGATGATTTAAACGAATGTATAGAAGAAGATTGTATAGAAAAAGAAAAAACAGAAAAGACAAATAAAGATGTATATAATACTGGATTTTGGAAAATGTATTTTGATGGTGCTTCATCTTGTGAAGGAGCAGGAGTTGGAGTGTTGTTTTTGGCACCCGGCGATGAGTTTATTATTCCTTTTTCTTACAGGTTACAGTGGGACATAGATTACACTAACAATGTATGTGAATATGAAGCCTTGGTCTTAGGATTAGAAGCTGCCAGGAAATTAAAAATTAAGAACTTAGAAGTCTATGGTGATGCGGAACTAATCATAAAACAAATTAATCGTCAATACCAGGCTAAGCACCCAAGGTTGAGATCTTATATAAATTGTGCCTGGGATCTGATCGAGAATTTTTTCTCATCGATTAAAGTTCATTACATCCCCAGAACATAAAATCAATGAGCAGATTCATTAGCCAAAGCAACCTCAACGTTTGTGCCTCCTACAGTTTTCAAACTTAAATACCATATAGAGATGAGACATAGACCTTCCATACCGAATAATATTCAACATTGGCAGATTTTCGAGGATGATGAACAAATCAGGCAATTTTTAGAAATGGTGGATGACTTTGCCGAAACACATATCGACCAAGAAAATCAGAATGATCCCGCTTGGATTATGCAGGAAGGGGAAGATCCTCAAGAATTTCAAAATAAGATTGCTAATCATCGTATGCTTATTTTGAAAAATAATCAGATCCCCAAAGGTCTGATCCCCTTGGAGAGGTTATTTAATCATGACAACATTCCTTTGAAGTCTACTTTATAGCCTCAGCCAAAAGAAGTTGAAGATTGTGATATAGGCACCAAAGAAAATCCTAGGTTGGTAAAATTATCTAAGTACCTTCTTCCTAAAATAAAAAGTAAATATGTTGAGTTTCTCAAACAATATAAATATGTTTTTGCTTGGTCCTATGATGAATTAAGAACTTATGATACCACCATAATGGAACACAAAATTCCTCTGAAGCAAGGTGTCAAACCATTCAGGAAGAAGCTCAGACAAATAAATCCTATATTACTGCCCGTGATAGAAAAAGAAGTAAAGAAACTTCTGGATGCCAAGATCATTGTCTCACTTAGATACTCCAAGTGGGTAGCTAATTTAGTTCCGGTAAGAAAGAAAAATGTTGAAATCAGACTGTGCGTAGACTGGAGAAATTTAAACAGATCATCACTCAAAGACAATTATCCATTGCCTAAAATGGATCACATTTTAGAGAAAGTAGTTGGAGCAAATAGAATGTCTATGATTGGCGGCTTTTTGGGCTACAATAAAATTGCAGTACATGAAGATGATAAAGAAAAAACTGTGTTCACTACCCCTTGGGGTACCTTTATGTATGATAAAATGCCTTTCAGTTTAATGAATGCAAGAACAACTTTCCAACTAGCTATGGACATCGCCTTTATTAGCGAAAGAGATAAGTTTGTTGTTATTTATCTTGATGATCTAACTGTGTGCAGAACATCTAGTACACCTCAAGCAAACTTTTGAAAAATGTCACAAATTTGGTTTGTCTCTAAATCCCAAGAAATCTCATTTTGCAATGAAAGAAGGTGAACTCTTGGGCCATATAGTGTCTAGGGATGGAATTAAAATTGACCCAAAAAGGATTGAATCTATAGATACTATTAATATTCCTAGGAATAGAAAAGAAATTCAGTCATTCTTAGGAAAAATAAATTTTTTGAGAAGATTCATCCCGAATTTCGTTGAAATTGTAAAATTGACTACAGATATGCTTAAGAAAGACAACGAGGTCAAGTGGACAAGCGAGGGCAAGGCATCATTCAAACGTATTAAGAAGGTCATAGGTGAAGCATCGGTACTGGCAAGCCCAGATTATATGAAAGAATTCTTGATTTTTTCATTTGCTTCTAAACATACTATTGCAGCTATACTGTTACAAAAGAATGATGAGGGTTTTGAGAAGCCAATTGCGTTCTTTAGTAAAAGTCTTAGAGATGTTGAGCTAAAATATGATATATTGGAAAATCAATCTTACGCAATGGTGAAATCCCTCAAAGCTTTCAGAACCTATGTACTACATTCAAAGATTACTTCTTATGTACCCACCAATTCTGTTAAGGATATATTGGTTCAACTCGATAGCGATGGAAGGAGGGGCAGATGGTTAGCCAAAATTTGGGAGTTTGACCTCGAAGTTAAATCAACCAAACTTGTTAAAGGTTAGGGCTTGGCTAAATTATTGGCTGAATCAAATTTAAAATCACTTGGAATAAATCATCTGCAGGAGTACGAAGGATTTTTAGAGATAAATGAACTGGATGTTACTGTACCTGCAACTGAAATCTTAGAAAAAATATCTTCTTCAGCTTGGTATAGCGATGTTTCTTATCAACTGACCCTTCAATGCCCCATCAAACTGACCCCATCTAAAGCTAGAACATTGAAGTTACATGCTGTGAAATATTGTATTGTAGATGGTCGATTATATTGGAAATATCCTCTCTGTTTCTTATTGAGTTGTTTAGTAGAATCTGAAACAGAAAAAGTTATAAATGAATTTCACGAAGGAGTGTGTGAAGGAAATCACACTTGGAGAGAAATGACTTACAAAATCTTAAGAGCTAGATATTATTGGTCAAAATTATTCACTGATGTAAATGCTAAAGTCAGAGCTTGTAACCCCTATCAATTGTTCATAGGAAAATAAAAAATTATGGCATTACCTTTAGTTCCAGTTAAAACTGAAGCTCCATTTCAGCAATGGGGTCTTGATTTTATTGGTGAAATTCATCCACACTCGAGTGCTCAACATAAATGGATTCTGACTGCTACCGACTATTTTACTAAATGGGCAGAATTCATTACTACACAAAACACAATTGACGCAGTAGTGATCAGTTTCCTAGAGGAGAATATTTTATCAAGATTTGACTGCCCTCAAAAGATAGTTACTAATAATGCTCAAGATTTCAAATCCATGGCCATGATAAGTTTTTGTCAAAAGTAAAACATTTTGCTAGGGCACTCTATGACCTACTATCCACAGGGCAATGGATTAGCCGAGTCATCTAACAAAATCCTGATCACTATAATTAAAAAGTATTGACCGAAAATAAAAAATCATGGCATGTACATTTGAAATATGCCTTATGGGCTAACATGATAGGCACAAAACGGTCAAACAGAATGTCTCCATTTCAGATGGTATATGGTACTGACGTTGTTTTACCCATAAATCTAGCGCTGCCAGTAATGAAACTCTGGCAAGACTCAAAAGAGGAGCCAAATAACATTACCAAGAGGATAAATCAATTGATTGAAGTTCAGCAAAATAGGGCTGAAGTAGATGAAAAACTACAGAAATATCAAGATAACATGAAAGCCTTATTTGATGAAAAAGCTAAAGATAGGGAATTTCTCCCTGATGATTTGGTTCTAAAATGGGAAGCTAGGAAAGAAGATGTCGGGAAGCATGGTAAGTTTGACCAGATCTGGTGCAGACCGTATAAAATTACAGCCTCTGAAGGAAAGAATGTCTTTTTGTTAGAAAATCTCGACAGAAATATTCTTAACGCCCCTATCAATGGGCGTTACCTCAAGAATTTCATGCAGTAATACGTTTCCAAACCCTCATTGTACATACCGGTTTGGTTTCATGTTTTGTCTATAATTACCTTTCCTTCGGCAAGTTTTTATTGTTATTTTTACTGTAAATAGAAACAAGTTAGTCAATTTCAAAAAAAAATCAAAAAATCAAAATATGCAATAAGTAGGTTTCTAATCTACAATATTTCCTGACAACTATCATGTTTGTGTTATTTCAGGATACTTTCTGTTGTAGGAAAATCTCCCTGCGGATAGGTAGATTGCCTCAAAGAGCTTGACCCTAACTCTAAGACAGAAAATGCTTAA
>JZKD02S1702431.1:29239-58114 GCA_000966675.3 Picea glauca | reverse complement strand
CTACATTAGCTAATAGATCTGCTTCAACATTATTTAGTCTAGGAATGGAATTTATATTGAAAGCGGAAAATTTATTCATTAGACTCCATACCTCAGACTGGTAACTTTTGAGATGCGGGGAAAGACATTGTATATAATCTATTACCTGTCTAACCACTATTTCAGAGTCGCCAAATACAACCAGGTTTTGAATGTTCATATCCAGAGATTTTTTGAGACCTTGCAGTAAAGCCTCATATTCTGCAGTATTGTTAGTACATTCAAATTCTAGTCTACAAGCCATTAATGTCTTGTTACCTGCCGGATCGATAATGATGCAGCCTACGCCAGCTCCTTCTTTAGACTTAGAACCGTCTAAATATAGATACCAAATTTGATTTCCATCAAGCACATGGGACTGTTGTATAGAAGCTGTTGGTTGCATATATGCTACGATCTCGGACTGCTGTTCTGGATTGATGATAGGTGAAGCCTCGGCCATGAAATTTCCAAAGAAGGTGTCCATTCCTTGGACTTCAGGTGAATCAACAGAAGGTGTATATGGTTCATTGGGATCGTTAAAATCCGTTACCATGAACTTAAGGAAGCGCTCATGATTCACTCTGATCTTGTTAGGCTTACCGTTCTCTGGGAGCCATAAGTGCGACCATTCTATTGTGAAGTAACCATGTAGCTTCTCCGACCAGTCCCTGCTTAAAAATAGACCATACACTTCTGGAATATCCACAAAAATTATATCAATAACCTAATGAACCTTTGGGTTAGACGATAATCTAATCAATACATTCTTTAGTTCGCCTATGACCTTAACATTGGTCCGATCAAGTTGTATGATTTTTAAAGTAGATGGTTCCACTTTAGCGTTAATATTTTGGCAGACAGACCAAGGCATCACATTGGATGACGCTCCTGAGTCCACCATACAATTATGCACGTTTCTGTTGAAAATTTCGAAAGTTAACAAAAAAGGAGGTACATTTTTGCGAGTGCTAAGAGTAGTAGCTTGTGGATTTTTACTCGCAGTTTCTAAAGCTACATTATTTACATTATTTACATTATTTACATTACTTACAGGAAGGCTTCCTTTATCTTAAGAATTAAGATTATTTTTAGTGGAATTCTTTTGCGGAACTTTGCTTTGCACAACCTTGTTACCACTTGAATTACCATTTTTTCCGTTCTCTGAAATATTTTGCAACATTTTTTGTAACAAAAATGGAAACTTAAACAACTCATAAATAGAAATGTTAGCCCTTAACTTTTTAAGATCTTCTATGACATCATAATCTAAGTTGGGGTTCACATTACTCTGTTTAGGCTTAGCTGATTTAGATTGCTTTGGAGGCGAAGTTGTAGTATTTTCGGAAGAAGGTTTATTCGTTGTCTTACTCCTAGTGTTATAAGGATGAACTGTCTCGAAGTTAGCTTGGAAGATACTGTCTGAGAAGTGTCCAAAAATGTTTGGAGAAGACTCTTCTTTGTGAACTGTCTCTTGTTCAACTATCTCCTCAGGAATCTCAGGAGGCATCAAGTTATCTTGGGCTTCTAGAATTGTTTGAAGGGCACATTGTAAACTTTCTAGATTTAAGACTTCGGGGTTTGGGTTAGGTCGTTTGGTAGGAAAAGGATTTCGGAAAGGGGGTTTGTAGGGTCCTTTACTCGAGGAAGCTTCTTCGGTTGACCTTTTTAAGTCTATAACTTGATTAGACAATTTTTGAACAACTTTAGTTAGGTTTTCCAAATCATAGTTTTCAGGTTGTGTTTTACTTTGTGTGGGTCTGGGGAGGATTTCAATCTTCTTTTTGTAAGAAGAACTAGTCTCAGTTTCATTGCTAGAAGAGTCTTTAAGACTAAGTATATCCTTTTCAATCTGGCTGGCCTCCTCGAAGGCTTCTAACAACGTGTACTTTTTAGATCGTTTAACCCAAATAGCTATGATTTGATGCAAAGATTTAGTGTAGTAAGCTATTATAAGACTCTCAGCAGGCATGGAATCTGCAGGGATTCGGTTTTTTAGTGTTAAGAATCTTTGATTAAAGTCTTTAAATTTTTCTTTTGGGTTCATTTTTAAGCTAGAAAGGTCCATGACTAGGACTTCCGGAGGCTTACCGTCTCCGAAATTTTCCAAAAAGCATGACTCAAACTTTTCCCAAGACACGATGGTATGGGGTTGTTGGGAAAAGTACCATGTGGATGCATTACCCTCGAAAGTATACAAGAACAACCTACAGACAATGTATTCATGTTCAACATTGCGGAGTCTTATTGCTAGCATAAATTTTTTGATATGATATTTGGCTATTTGTTTTGAATCAGGATCAAACTTGGGAAGCCATTTCTCCAGGTGTTTAGGTAAAGGGTGTTGGGCTCCAGGTACAGCTACAACATCCTAATCAAGCTAGGGTCTAGCAGGGTTGTTCTGATTTTCCATTGGGGTAGTGGGTGTAGAAGGCTGAGAAGGTGAATTGCCTTCGTCAGAAGAATCTTCTCCAGAAGAGGAAGGAGATGAGGGAGGTGGTGAAGGAGGTATCCCAGATCCTCCTGCAGCAGGATTTGTGATTGGATATGATGGATTCACAGAGAGATTAGTGTCACCTAATTGTTCTCTGATATCAGAGAAGTCCAAAGGTTGACCCCACAGATGGTTTGGTTGCCTAAGACGGGCTAAGGCACTATGTGTTTTAATAAGAGATTGATGGAAAATCTCTTGTATGTCACCACCTGTAGGATTAGGGTTTGCTTGCTCAACTGTGATTTGTGGATCATCGGTTGAAGTAGTTGTTGTTTGAAGGGGAATATTATCATGTGAATGGATTCTAGTCACTATAGGTGAGCGATTAGGGGGGGGAGGAGTCTTGCGACCGCCTCGTGCCATTAATTAAGTTTAGGCCCTCCTTCTAGCGCCATTTGTTGATAGGCAAAATTGACCGTCCGTCAACTGAGAGAGTGGAACCGGTCTGGGGTTGTCTAATAACCCAAGCTGTTTGGGATGAACCACCCTGATGGGTTTAGCGGCTCCGTTAGCTGATCTAAGGTCCTAAGAGAACAAAAGAAATCTAATCTAAACTAACTAATCTAAATAAAACTAAATAAAACTAACTAAACTAACTAATCTAAATAAAACTAAATAAAACTAACTAAACTAACTAACAAAAAATAAAACTAACTAATAAACTAATCTAATTAAAACTAACTACTAAACAAACTAAACTAAAACTAATTATTAAAACTAACTAAACTAAACTAACTATTTTATATATACAATCTACTAATTATTACTACACTAACTCTAACTAATTAACTATCTACCTACTAACTGCAATATAACTTATTCACAAAATGTACATTATCCACAACTTACATATTTAATTAAAACCTGAAAAACTCATTTGCATTCTACCCAAATATAGTAAAAGGTATTTTTTGTTGATTTTGTAATTTTATGAATAGAAATAAGACAGAAAACTAACTAAACTAAATCACTAATCTAAACTACAAATATGTCTAATCAAATTAACGAAAATAATCGCAAACTAACCCGGAGATACGCTCCATATTTTCCCTGTGTATGATGACTGTGCTAGCAGGTCGGAGGAAGGAAACTCGCACCGAATAATCTAGAAGCTTCTCGTAAATGATAGCTATGATGCTCTTTAAGTTTGTTTACAGGACAAACAAGACATAAAAATTCATAACAATTATATGATTTATAAATCTCTGCAATTAGGTAAACCTATTATGCAAAGACTTATACAAAATAATCCAATTGATGAAGAAGAGAAATCTGTCATTCATAAACTAAATCAAGTAATTGCTATGTTTTTAAATACTGGAAGAAATCAGATATGGATTATATTAATTAATTCATATCATTTGCAAAAGACTAAGATAGCTAAAGTAGTCATTAACCAAATGCAAATTGATAAACATAAACATGAAACAAAAGATTGATATTATGAAAAGCTAAAGATGTAGCAGAACATCAACTTCTATCTCTGTTTGCATTAGAAATCCATATCCTTGTTCTCCCATGAATGAGGATGCTTTATTACAAAAAATAATAAGTATTTATAAGTTTTTCCACAGGGTAAAACCTCCCTGTGGAAGTTATAAAACTGTTTACATAAAATCTGGGAAGATATCCCAAAGTTGTCTAAACTAAAATAAAAATAAAACATCTAAATATCCTCTATTCTTTCCATCAAATCCCATGCAATTCGAATTCACCTAAAAATGACCAAAAACAAACAAATTAGAAGGATCTTTTATTAATAAATGATAGAAAATTTAATTCTATAGACTAGCTACAGAATCCTCTGATTCTGTAGCTAGTCTAAATAAAGATACAAAATCAAA
This sequence comes from Picea glauca, assembly GCA_000966675.3. Classification (NCBI taxonomy): domain Eukaryota; kingdom Viridiplantae; phylum Streptophyta; class Pinopsida; order Pinales; family Pinaceae; genus Picea; species Picea glauca. Next base: position 53,758 of record JZKD02S1702431.1, on the reverse strand, counting down.
ATTGAAATTAATTGAAAATATTTTAAGGAGATTTAATTCAATTATCATCCAATAGCCATTTGAAAACGATTTATTCAATTAGAGCTTGATAAACCATTTGAAATCAAAACAGAATCATAAAATCATTCAACTCTGTTCATCTAATCACCAGAAAATTAGTTCTAAAAGAATCATAATCAAACAGTCGAGAAACCATTTGATATCCAATGCAATCAATAAAAACAAATCTTATGCATTTGTTATGCCGTTTTACCAATAGGAGATATGATCGAATCGAACAGGACCGTTTACAAATCATTATGGTTGTGACGATATAGAAAACGAAAACGTAACAAGGTGTAACAAAGTGCGTACAAGGTACCCAATCATTTGTTTTGCAAACTGGGGTAAGCAAGATCGATTACATTCAAATGAATCGAAACTGGATTTGGTAAAAATAACACAGTCAATCAATTCATTTCATAACCAATCGAAATCAGTTGTGAAATCAATTGAAACGATTATAATCAAAACAAATGGCAAGCAACTATTACACTGCCTTGTCAACAGGGAACATGACTTCGACAAGATCATTCGAATTGTTATGACTGAGTTGACACAGCAAACAATTCATGCCATGAATAGATCAATTTAAAGTTGGCACGGAAATCAATTTAAAATAAGATCATAACAGGCTTGATTGATTGGCAATAGAATTCATAATTTGTTATGGCCAATTGGGCAAACAGAGTTGATCAACTTTGATCAAAACAAAATCGTTCCAATCAAATGAATCAATTAGCTGGGGTTTATCATAGTTTTCACAAATCGAATCCATTCCATGATTCGGGCACACCTGTACAGACTCAAATGAACATATTGTTTTTATAAAAACAGAGTAGTTCGTTTCCCAAATTAAAATCGAACAGAGAAATATCTCAATTTTGAAAATTGTAAGACGGAGCATATCGTAACAACCAAACTCAATCAAATCGTTTACCAACCATGGCATATAGATCATAACAAAATCAATTATGAACATGATTGTGTTCTAAACTAAGTATGAAAATTTTCCTTTTCAAATCGGATACAAACCAATCCAGTCGAAGACACACTATTAATAAGGCAAACCAATCAATCAAATTCAAACGAGGACCACTCAAATCCAATCCAAATCTATCGATCGCTATACTGGGAATGATCAGATCGTATATTGAATCGAAATTTCTTTTTATTCAAAGCAAAGCTATATATAGAATGCACACATTATAACAGAGTCATTCAAGATGTAAACATAACTATTTAAAAACTGAATTCAAATCATTATATCAACCTGGATTATTTACAAAACAAAACGATATCAAAACCATACCTGTGTAGCGATGAGGCTGCTTGATTATGCTAGTTTGGAATTTACAACAGCCGTGGCTGATTCCACGTTTTTGAACAGGATGGAGCCGGTTGTCTTTTGCTTTTTATCTGTTACTTGGAGCTTCGATTTTTGACTAGTTAGCAATGCAATCTGATCTTCCAATGATTGAATCTTCAATTGGAGTATAGGAACATCAATGTAATATCGTTCTAACCATGCATTGCATTGGTCACAGGGTGACTGTGTGGGTTTAGACAGAGCATGCGAGGGTTTGGCCAAATGATCGAGGGTTTCACGAAGCAACTTAATACTCGGGTAGCTAGGGTCGTCCTTTAGGCAGGGGGGTAGGTTAGATACAAAATCATAAGGGGACTCGACACATAAACCCTGCGAGTAGGGGTACTCGCTGGCCAAGAAACATTCAACATCAGAATCAAAATCCTCACTCAGAACTATAGGGTTGGGCTCGACAGAGGGTTTCGGTTTGTTTCTGGCCATTCTTGAAATGAGTCGGGCATTCCTTTTCCCTTTGGCATTAGCAGTAAGGTCTGCCTTGGGTTTTTTKCTCATAGGTTTCTTAATATCCTCTACACTCTTAGTTATAGTGTCGGGTAAGTCAACAGGAGGGTCRRCCGAGGGTTTAGGCTGTAGGAKATGTAAGGGTACAGGYGGTTYGGCCTTGACTTCACTCACCACAGGTTTGTCAACCTGTATAGGGTTCRKATCCTCAAAGCCATTACGGGCGATGAAAKCTCTCCAACTATCACCATGCAAACTCARATGATAAACAATGATGAGCTTAATAAGCCCATGGTGGAAYAGSCTGCTGTCAKCCTTCTKCCTCTTAAACTTTTTCGACATTTTATACAGGCTYCGATGAAAGTAGAAAGGCATGTTTAGYGGATACCCTATAAAAATCATCAGTAAACGCAGGTGGTAGAGGAACAMAAGTCYGTATCGACCTTCACAGGTCAYRAACTGCTTGACTAGCATTAATAAGTCGTKCCATCGTGGTTTGAGCATAGATATAGGCATACCTYTGTCACAAGAGGTGACTTTGCGCGATTGAAACAACAATGTTCACGACACTTCCTCGACCTTGCAATTCTTAAACCAACGCTGCCCTGAGGTAGGTAACCCTGTAGCTGAGYTGATAAATTGTTCATYGATCTCTAACTRTATGTCRCCCACCTTGGCTCGACAACCATCGAAAGTCATGGAAAAMTGTCGTGCTACACAAAGGTTAAAACCCTCAAATYGTTTCACGAAGGTAAGCCATCCATTGTCCTCCAAATMTTGGTGGGCATTGTCAAACATTAACAAGGCTTGGTTKCCATTGGGCTCAACTCACACGACTGGTGCCATGGAGCCGAACACATGGTAAGGGAAKGGTTTGGATTCACCAACAYGCAYAGGAGCAGAGCTATCCGAGYTAACARAAATGAACGAGCAAAAGGGATAAGCATAAATGCRAGCATGCRAAGGTGGTGSAGTCTKCCATGMAAAATATWCATTATCCAAGTAYAACCACCGATTTACATAGTTGTTCAATCCATAATAGTAGTTCAACCACTAAGTCATGTGCCCAACTAAYGAACTCAAATGTGTGTACCAATGCGCGCAAACGTTATGCCATAGTGTTTAAACACCCGACTTATAAATCAAAACCAAAATCAATTATGYGCCAATGTATATAATCAAAAKTTTAACCAAGGTGCCAAATGGTATTCATATAGTTGACAAGCCAAAWGTTATGAAAAKATTAACATAAGGATTATATCAAAAKACATATATATAAAAAATTTAATCATAACCCCTATGCATTTTCACAAAATCAATGATCAGGCAAGTCATATAGAGTGMAAATCCAAAGGCYAAATGCCTTACAAACTCAATAAAACCAATTTATACAATCAATCGAAGTATGAGAACCAATTAGAGGATCTTGCCARTTGTATAATGATCAATAAAAAGTAAGCGTAATAGGCATAAGGACAAAAAATATATTGAYAGTTCARATAATGATCRAAATAYGACTTTGAAAGGAGAWGTTTTCACRCTTACAGTCGTGAAAACTTAACGAAGACAAATGTGCAAATGTCACAAAAAATKAAAATGTCGTTTATTAAAAATTGCGACGAAAAAAAAATGATGTTTGTAAAACATTAGTKTAGGCAGCTTCATAGACGATAGGAAAAAGTGAGTTGGCTGCCAACAGAAGGATCAATTTTTAGTTTTCCTYCTCCAACAATATGTCCCAAGTAAACAAGTGAGGTCTTTCCAAACTCACATTTAGACATCTTCWAAAACAAATTTATTTCTTTAAGACATCCAAAACTTGCTTTACAACCATAACATGCTATTCACAATATTTGCTAAATATCAAAATTTCATCCAAGTATACAATCACAMAATCATCAAAAAAAGGCCTTAAAACATCATTCATGACTCTCATGAATGTCATAGGAGTATTGMAAAGTCCAAATGGAATTACCATCCACCCAAACAAACCTTGCTTTGTTTTGAAAKYTGTCTTCCAAGTGTCTCCTTCAACAATCCTAATATGATGATATCCACTTCTCAAATCCAATTTAGTAAAATACTTATCATCTTTCAATTGATCAATAAAATMATCAATTCTAGGAAGAGGATAACAATTCTTTACYKTAATATTGTTCAAGGCCCTKAAATATACACACATGCACCATGTACCATATTTATTTGGCACTAAAACAATTGGTGATCCACATGGTGATGTTCTTGGCATGATGACCCCTTTGTCAAGCAACTCTTGGATTTTTTTTTTAATTTCAACTTTCCGCATGACTAACATCCTGTACATACCAATGTTTGGAAGAGGACAATATTGCTACAATTGTATCTCATGTTGGATAGCCCTTTTTGGAGGAAATCCTTTTGGTTCCTAAAACATCTCATCATATTGGTTAACAACCTCATATAAATTATATTTCAACTTTGAATCACAACCTTGGAAAGATTCTTTTTCAACATTGTCTTTGGGTTTGATCATCAAGAGGACAAAATTATTACTAGTATTGACTAATCTCTTCATTTGTCCAACATTTACAAGTGACAAATTCAAATTCTTTCTATGTTCTCTAACAATACACTCAACTCCATTTTTAAATAAATGATACTTGTTCTCATGATGATGAAAGACGTCTCTCTTGTCATATAAGTATGGGATTCCCAACACAATACCACATATATCCAAAGGAATAACATCAAGCTCTACCTCATCTATAAATTTGTAGTGATGGAAAATCTAAGTTTACACCTTGTCACATGCAATTTGGAATTGTCACATATCCATCCTAGAAGGTATGGTTTAGGATGTGTATTAGTTTCCAGTTTTAGTTTCTTGACATTGTATTCAGATATGAGGTTTTCTTGAGATCCAGTATCCAAAAGAGTATCTATCTTGGTATTCTTTGAAATCACCCTTATGTGGAAAATCTCTATTCTTTCTTTTTCATGTCGAGTTTCATTGAGGCTACTACTACTTGAAGAAATATTACTTGCAATAGAATCCTTACCTTGAAAACCCATGGCTGTAATCTTTGTTTCATCACCCAAATCAGAACCTAAATTATGTTGTACGGTTGCAGTAGTATTTAGTTTCCCCTTATGGATGAACTTTTTGGGTATCTTTTCACAATGAAGTTTCCAACAATGGTCTTCATTATGGCCATATTTTGAACAATGTTTACAAGTGAGTTTCTCTCCCTCTTTCTTGACTGAAGCATTCTTTCTTCCATTTTCATTAAAATTCTTCTTTCCTTTGTCTTCATGAATAAAAGGTTTCTTGTTGCCCTCTTGATGTTGATTCCTCCCTCTTTCTTCCAAATGAGTTTCCTGTACACAAATTTCATATAGACTTGTAGGGTTAAAAATAAGTATTGTGTGCTTCAAGTAGCTATGCAATCCTCCAATATATTTGAGTAAATTTTCTTGAGAAGATAAATCTATACCCAAAATCAAATCTCTTCTAAATTCTTGAGTGTAGCTTTGAACACTTTTCCCTTTATCTTGTCTAAAGTTTTTCCAATCCATACTAGATTTTTGCATGTATGATAATGGATAAAATTGTCTTTTAAGTGTAACAATAAAATCATTCCAAGAGGATAAAAATTTACCATGTTTCTTCATGTCCTCTTGAGTTTTGGCTTCCAAACAAATGAGTGTTGGACTTTCCAATCTTAGAGAAGAAAGATGAATCTTAGTTTCATCATCTTTGATCCTTTGTATCCTACAATACACTTCAATCTGACGAATCCAGTTATCCAATTTCTCAACATTTACCTCTCCATTGAACATAGGCAATTCAAACTTAATATCAATCTTAAGAAAAGGAGTTTGTAGAGGAATTTTACCATGTTCTTTTGGAAAATTTGGAGGTGTTTGTGAAATGGTAGAAGAGGTGGAAGATGGAGGTGAAGGAGGTGGAATGTCACCATTCCCTCCATTTCCCTTTCAAGTTTTATCACTACTATCTCCATTACCCTTTGGAGGGTTTGAGATTTCACCTTGCAATCTTGCATTTCTTTCTTCAAATGAAACTTTCACCATCTCTGTCATATCATTGAAAGCTTTTCTAAAAGTTTCATCCTATGAAGTAAGAGTTTCATGACTCTCCTCATGATCCATACTTGGTGAATATCTCCTTGAAGCTTGAGGTCATTGTGTAGTTCTCCTTCTTGATAGTTGAGGACTTGGCTCTACAATTTGACCTTCTCCTCTTGTGAGCTTCAACTTTGTAATCATTATAAAACAAACACTTGAAAACAATCAAACCTTCAAAAACCTATGCTATGATACCAACTTTATCTGAAAATTAAAAGGCTTGAATCTCTTTAAAATTGCAAGTGAAATGGTATGTGCTTGGGTAATAAGATCAAGTTACAAAATCATAAATATTAATGAGTTTTTTTACTTAATCATGAGAAACATAAACACTCATCAAAATGCACACATTAACAAAACAAAATGATAAAGGAGTTCACCCCTCTTTTGGGATACATCTCTTGGTCCAGGTTCCAATGGATCATTTTCATTAATTATAAACATGTCAAAATCAATGCTTTACAATGCTTAGAATGAGAAATGGATGGCTTCAATGGCTCCTGAACATCCCAAAACTCCTAGTTGGGCTCTTCTTGCACCTGGTTTGGCCAAAAACTGAGTTGGAATCACTCTGTGGAAGTTTCTCCCAATTCTTTGCTATCTCTGCTCACCAAAACACACCCAGACTGATTGAACCTAGCTCACAGGCGTTTCCCATGCCAAAAACCCATCACGGGAACCTTCCCTCAAATTCTACCAAAATGTCACACTATTAGTGCACTGGCCCCTTTTCTTGACGAAGGTCCTGGGTGTATGTCACTCATATGACCACGTCCTAGGCGCTTAAGCCAAAACCCATTGGCTAACCATTGCACATGTGGTTGAGTGAAAGTGGTATGGACATGTGGCTGGATGCATGGTTGGATGACCATTGGATCAATTGACAAGTGGCAGGTCCATTTGTGTGGAGTCGGTTGAAAACCCTACGTGAAATGTTTGTTGTGGTTTGGTCTTATGGTAACGGGTAATGCCAAGGGTTGGGGCTTAGCCCTGACCCTTTTGGCACCCAAATGAAACAATATGTAATATTTTATATATAGTTTAAGCAATATGGGTAAGAAATACCATGTGGGCAGGTTGATAGCCCGACTCCTACCAAGACTTTGCCACCAGTCCCCGGAGGTCGCGGGTTCAAACTCCCGTGAACACAAACCAAATTTTATGTCTTGGAGGGGGTGCCACATGGTAGCCCATGTATGGGCCACTTGGCACCAAAACATTGGTCCACCTTAAATTCCACGTGTTGTAATATGATAGGTCCAACTCACATGTGCTAGTCACCTGCCACATCGACCTCTTCCATGTCAGCCTATGCCACGTCAGCCTCTGCCACGTGCCAGTATGACCACCTGCCACATGTCTAGTATGGAAATGCCATGTCATAAGTAATACCATTCCATGTTATCAGTACGAACATGCCACGCCAGTAGTATGGACATTCCACGTTAGCACTATACAAACTGTACAGACTGTACAATCAACAAATTTTTTCTTGTTTGGCAAAGCGGACAGAACGTGATATCTCACTCATATGACATCCATTTGAACCTGTTCAATTTGTGTTGGGATTAAAAGGATGAGGCCTACGCACAAATCTATTTTGAATCAATTCCAAACACTTTTATTTTTAAGCATATTTTGATCCCCTAGATCAGATCTATAGCTAGTACATAGAGTCCCCCTGTTCAACATTCATATTTACTGGGATCTCCAAGATGGATGGCTTAGAAAAATGGAGGAAATCATCCTAATGTGAAGTAATAATTAGTGAGTAGGAAGGTTGGATATAGAACAACGAGAAGAAGCGACACACAGAGAAAAGGTGTAGGATCAAGAAGATCAAGCAGGAAGAAAGAATAAAGAGAATAAGATGGGGGGGAAGAAGGAACAAGGTCCAGTAAAATATTTGAAAAGCAGTCGAGCATGAACTATATCCAACTCAGAATGATTTTTTACTAGCCGAGCATGAGTGGGAACCAACTCATTATGAGCTGGCAAGAAAATTGAGGTAAAAAGAGAAAGTAGGTTCATAATTGATAGAAATTCAGAGAGGAGTAGTAGAGAAGTTCGAGGAAGAACAACAAAGTAGAAGAAAACGTTGAGAGTAATTGTTGTGATTATAGGAAATTCTATGTAAAGAATCCATGAGTGTAAATAATGGAAGCTATATTGAACATCTATTGTAGCACAAAGCACACACGAATACCTTAACTATAATAAAGAATAAAATATTTGTCGACGTATCCTAGGAGGGGGTGAACCACGATAACCTTGTGTCATGTTATGTTGTGAAATGGTTCTTCACGTTTATGATAGGTTAATTCATGTCTCTGTGATGTTGATCTCTAATTTTCCTATGATAAATACTTATCTTTAATGATAATGTTTAAATATTCATGCACAGTAACGTTAAATGTATGTTTAATTGTTAATTGATAAGAATCTAACTTGATACGCATAAATAATCAAGTAATGAGGATAGTTTAACTAGAATATAGTGCGTGAAAAGATTTGTTATCTATGATAGAGTGTGTCTTCCTTCGGTACCTCACCACTATAGAATCTTGGTTCCTGCAGTCCCAATAAAGATACCTAGGGTGAGACTTTTCCTTCTTGCAGGTGATGCTGAAAGGGCTAGTATCTGTAGGGTTTTGTTGGAAAACTTACCTTGAACCCAGGGTCTTGAACCTATCTATTTGCATGTGCCAACAATCTTTCTCTTCATTTGTAGTCTCATCATATCTTTGAACTATGAATTCTTCATTTTTTCATGTGGATTCATTATTCTCTTGCACTTCAATTCTTGAGAGTACAATCTCTTGGGCTTGTTCTTTATTCACCTGCTCTTATTTTCTTTCTCACATTACTGCAAATCCTGCAATCTATGGGACTTGTTCTTTATTCACCTGCTCTTCTTGTCTTTTATTTCTTCTCCAAACCTTTTTGTATATGATATCTTCCTTTTTTTCCTGTAGATTTGTCCTGATCTTGAACTATTTCTAATCCCGAGAGTATGACTTATGGGTGTCCCTCATCCATCTGTTCTTCCTTTGCTTGTTCTTGTTTTCTTTTTCAAACTTTCATATATATGATATCAATGTTCCTTTTCATATAATTATCCATCACGCTTCTACAATCACAAGCTATATGTCCATAGTTATGGCATTTGTAACATTCAATATTATATGGAGTCACATATGTATTTCTTGCTTGAACATTTGTTCCATAAGCCCTGCAATCTGCAACTTTATGTCTAAAGTTAGTACAAATCAAACAATGACCATAAACAAAATTTACATACTTGGGAGTGAATGATCTTCATTGTGTTGTAGTCCTTCTGAATTCCTACCTTGGCTTATCATGATTTTCTCTTTTGTTGATCCCTTCAACATGATTGAAGATTCTTTACTGTGTGAATGTGGAAGGTCTTGCTGAATATGTATCTCTATTATACTCATTCTCCTTTGATTCTCGCTGACCATGATTTCTTCCTTTGAGTACTTCTGCATAACTCTTTCTCTTTTATTCATTCTTCCTTTCTAGAAACTTGTAGTGCTTCTCGTCAAATTTCTTTTCTGTTGATGTGGATGTTTCTCTCTATTCAATGTTCTTACTAGGATTGACAATTTTAACTCTTAATGTGACAATTTATTCTTCAAGCTTCTCAACCTATTATTCTTTATATATCATCTGAATCTTCATGAATTCTTTCATTCTCTTTGCTTCTTCAAGCTGTATTTTCAAGGAGATGATTTATTCTTCAAGCCTTTTTTCTTGTTGACTGAATTCTACATCAAGATCGTTAAAATCCTCAGATCTTTATTTGAGATGATCTGTCAAAATATTCTCTCTTTTTTGCTTCCTTTCTTTATGCTGCTATTTCGGCTTCCAAACACTACTTCTCTTCTATCTGAAATTTGTGTGTTTATTCAATCCTTCTCGCTTCTTCTAGCTAATATTTTAGATCACCTGTTGGTATTTTTTTGGAACTTTATTGAGAATTATTATTGACCAATTGTTCTTCAAGAGACTTGTTGTTATTCCTTTATTTCATCAATTCATTTAAAGCACTGATTAATTCTGATTCAAGATCTACTATGTCTTCTTCACAATCTTCTTCTTTTGAATCTGTTTGACATGATGAGCATATTTTGTCTTGTACATATTTAACCTCTTCTTTGTTTTGATCAATGTGCTTTGGCCTTGAGATGGGTTGAGATTTATTTGAATAGATATTTTTTAACTTATCCCAAAGTTATTTGGCTGAAGAAAATTTTCCCACTTTCTCTTTTACTGAATCATGTAATCCTTCCAAGATGAAATACATTGCTATTTTGTTGTTTATTTTCAATTCCTTCGTGGCTGCAATATTCAGTTCCTTAGTAGTGGTATATCCTGTAAAAACTATTTGCCAACCATCATACCCCTGTGCCTCTAAAAATGTTTTCATCATGATACTCCACATTTTATATCTCTGACCATCAAATTGTGGTACCCAAAACATAATGTACTCCATGATCTTCCTTCCAATGGTTAAATTGTTTCTTGAAACAAATTTCTCTGATAAGAATTGTTGGAATACTTATGGGGGGGTGAATTAGTATGAATACTTTTACCACTTTTAACCACCATATATAAAATTCAACTTTATTAGCACTATATTATCAATGTATCAATGTATCATTTCATTCAATATATCATGAGCATATAATCATAAGAAATATCACATCAAATACACAATACACCAAAATTTACGTGGCAACCCAAATGGGAGAAAACCATGAAATGCTTTCTTATATATTGTCAAGAATACATTGATTAGAAGCACCGAATTCCCAATTCTCTAGCTGCAATTGGTGTAGATTTTAACCTTGTACAATATTTACTGCAAACAAATTTTCAGTAAAAGAACATAAAATGTACAATGTCAAATACAAACATTACACATATATTTTTTTGCTTGGAAACCCGAATCGGGAAAACCAACATATTCTATATTCATTCATAGTGATACATTGTTTAAAATACAATATACATATAGGATCCAACGACATCCAAAACCCTAACCCAATGACCTGGATTATCCAACAACCCTAATTCCTTAACCGAAAATAGAAAACCATCGAAAAAAAACCATGTGCTGAAAAATCGCCCAACAATGGACACAAAAATCGAGGAAACACAAAAAATGAGGAAAGCATGTGACATGTTTCCTAAGGAAATCAATTCAAATACTACTACTCATGAAAATAATATAACACATACCCAACAACTGGAAGGAGGATACAACCCCCTATTTACATGCTCCAACCAGAAAGAAGCTACAAATCCCTGAATTCTCTGGATCCAACCAGAAGGAAGCTACAACCCCTTGATTCTCAGGCTCCAACCCAAAGGAAGCTCCAACTCCCTGTTTTCTCCAAAACCAACTGGAAGGAGGATACAACCCTCTTTCCTTTCCCTGTCCTTCAACCTTGAAATATAAATGTAGACCAAACTATCACTACCACTATCAACCTATCATTGTCACTGTCACTGTCTCATCAAACTGTCATTTCCACTATCACTATCTCATCAACCAAACTATCACTATCACTATAATTTTCACTGATATAACATTATCAACTGGTCACCACTTCTAATGCTCAATCATCAACGAAACCAAATCCACGATCACCAAGAAAACCTCTCAATTAGATGCTCAACATCACCAATACATGCCTCTACCAAGCATGTACCAAGATCACCAACATACCATCGAAGGATATGTGTCTCAACCATGTATATCAACCTGTAACATACAATGTACATCATCATGTACCATACCATGTACATTGACCTCTACCATACCATATACATCAACATGTACCATACCATGTACATCAACCATGTACAACAAACTGTACTATATCATGCATGTACTAAAACTTGTACCATATCATTCATGTACTGAAAATTGTACCATACCATGTACATCAACCATGTACCATATCATGTGCATCATAAGATATCATCAATGAAGTGCCTCAAGCATAACCAAGATAGACACAATACCAAGATACCAATATAGCCATGATGTGCTACTAATCAATGTACCATAACAACATGTTCTAGCATCACCAAGACATGCATCTCATACATGTACCAATACATGCACCTCAAGCATATACCTATGCATCAACAAGATACCAAAGGCACAATCATAATTCCATCAACATGTAACCAATATGTACCTCAAACCATGTGCCTCAAAGATGTGTCAACATCCATAAACCATGTATCAAGAGATACCATCGAACATGTGCCATATCACTCATATACCATATATGCCAAGTATCCAAGATGTGCCTCTAACAATGTATCATACCATCACCAAGGTGTATCATGCACAATAACTACCATGACATGCCTCAAGTATGTACCATAACAACATAAGAATAAGCCTTAAAACTAACACATAAGCATATGTTTGATCCTGTAGAAACCCTATTATATCATATAACAAATGATTATCAACAACCTGGTACAAGGATCACTTCACAAGATTTCACAAGCCTTTTCACAAATCTGCGTATTTCTCCTTTACTTCCCATAGATATCTGTGATTTTCTCCACTACAACCTGCATACATCTGTGCCCTACTGACCTATAACCCACATATACCTCAGAAACTAGGGTTACTCACATTTGTTGCAAATCCAAGATTTTCACCTTCGACCTTCCTTCACAACCTCATACTTGCTACCTCAGATTCTACCTTAGATTTTCCAATAACAAGATAAASCATATCACTTATTCACTTAGATATATTCAATAGAATGTGTGTGTGAATGTACTTATGAGAKACTCCTTAAGATGTATTTATACTTTTTCTAAGYAACSTCTTTCCTTAATTTAGGGGTTTCTTTTTATAACCACTTAACCCTTTCATTAATGACTTGTAACCAACTAGGGGCTTCTTGACCATTCTTYGAGGCTTCCAAMTTCATGAGGGAATATCTCCCTAACCAYGAGGAACCATGTGGAATACCACCTATCACTAGAAACAACAGGATGAGTAATATTCATMTATGAATGTATTACCCACATTTACATTTTTGTTCATGTCCTTATTCCTCGATCAATKTCAAGTTCCATAACCACACCTCTTGGGCTTATTGTATACTTCAAATGCACCAATCACACATGTTGACATCAACCACTCTTGTTGACATCAATGAAAACTAACTTACCATCGATCACAACTCTATGGTATCTCTAACGCTGTAAGGGTTGACATCAATGACAACCAATTGTCCAACATGAGTGCCTTCCAATACTTTATAGACAACTTGTTTATAGAGCATTATGATGTCTTCATGAGGTTATTTGTCCAAAATTTAGAGGGATATGTCAAGAAATGGTTCAGATAACTACATGTTTCTTCAATTGATAGATGACAGGCTCTAAAATACGCTTTTATGAGACAATGGGGTGAAAAAAGGGATAGTCTTTATTTCTTCACTGAATTTGTCTCACTCAAGAAGGGAGTTAATGAAAATGTTGATGAATTCAACAAAAGTTTCAACAAGCTCGATAAAAAAATCCATAGTGACATAAAAACTTCACAACCAATAGCCAAAGTTACATATGCTAGGGCACTCAATACTGATTTTTACATGGTGTTGAGGGAAATAAGATATCCTACTCTACTTGTAATGCATGATGATGAAATATACATTGAATGAAACATGATTGAATCATGTAAAATGAAATAAAAACAATATCAAGTAGAAATAAAAAAGGCTAGAGAAGACTATGTACCTTTGATCCAAATAAATATTCCTAAGAAGCAAGGATAGGAGAGATGTCCAGACTAGTCAAGAACTTAAAAAATAATATATGTATACATTTGAGATTGAAATGATGATGCAAACAAGGTCATCAAGGAGGCATGATAAACCCTAATCAATTCAAAATATCTCTTAATCCACAACTCATGAGAAGGGAAACAAGAAATGAAGAACAACCCACCCAACCCCCTGTAATTACCAAAAATGATAATAAAATTGTTGAAGAAGTAATGGATGAGGAATATGATGAATACACATAGGAAATACACATGCTCCAATATTAGAATAATTCTATACATCTAAATCAAAATGACTATGAAGATTCTCTAAATCCTAGGAAACATATTTCTAAAATTTATCCAAACCAAGAAGCTTTATCCTCAGATCAATACATAATGTTTGTTGATGCATTACATGCTGATATGAAAAAGATGTATGATCTTTGGCCACAAAAAATAGTAGTTGTTATCTATAAATGGCAGATAAACACTGATATAACTAGAACTATACCACAATAATACCAGAATAATACCAGAATAACACCAAAAAGAGTACTTTGATTACGGAGAGAAATGTTCACTTGCCTCTTCGAGGGGGGAACCTCCAGCAGAGAAGAGCTCTATTAATATAATATCCAAGACAAAACTTCTCATACCCTCTACTCCTATTTATACTAAATATGTCTATCCAAAATAACAATCTAGAGGAAGATCCTTCTAGAAGCAGAAGCTTCTATTAGGTCTTATTACATTTGACTTATTCTTCCTTATTTCTAGTCCTTATTATTATTGACCTTTATTACATGGAAATATATTATTATACCTATGTGAGGGGTTAATTCCTTAACATGTACTCCCCCTTAAAAACAACCTTGTCCTCAAGGCTCGAGATGAGGAAATTGCTGCAGAATGGTAACTGGTTCCCAAGTGGAATCTGTTGGAGTTGTATCTTTTCATTGGACTAACACTTCCTTGATGGTGCATTGATGTAGATGGTTCTCACGCTGGTCCAAAACTACTTGTGGTTGTAGCCAAATGGAGCCTTCTTCGTCCAACTCAGGAAGGTTGTTTTGATTTTGGAACTTAGTTCTAATCACCTTCTTTAAGCAGGAAACATAAAAAATAGATGGCTCTTAAAATGATTGGGCAAAGCTAACTGATAGGCCACCTTTCCCACACACTTGAGAATGGTATAAGGACCATAAAATTTGGGCACCAGTTTCTGACAATGGTTAGACTTGAGGGAATTTTTCTTATAAAGTTGTAGTCGAAGAAACACCTGATCTCCTTCTGCAAATTGATGTTCAAAGCGACCTTGATCTGCTTGTTGCTTCATGTGATTATGGGCCATGACCAAATTCTATTTGAGGCTATAGAGAATATCCTATCAAACTATAAGTGTTTGGTCAACCACCTGGACCTTCGAGACACCTAGCAAATATGAGAGAACTAAAGGTGTATTTTTTCCATATAGTGCTTAAAAAGGAGTCATGCGGGTAGTTGTATGGTAAGAAGTGTTGTACCACCATTCAACCAGTGGTAACCATTGAGCCCAATTATTTTTCCTTTCCGATGCAAAACAACTCAAACATGTTTCCAAAAACTTGTTGACAACTTCAGTTTGACCATCAGTCTAAGGATTCTAAGTTGTGATGATATTCAATTGGGTGCCTTGTAGCTTGAATAGTTCTTGCCAAAAATTGCTGGTGAAAGTTGGTCGTGATCAGAAACAATGGAATGAGGCATGCCATGAAGCTTGAAGACATGATCCATGAAAATTTGAGCCACAATGGAGGTTGTAAATGGGTGTTGAAGAGAACATAAATGAGCATACTTGGAAAGATGATCAACAACCACCATGATGACTAATTTATTTCCTGATTTAGGTAAGCCTACAATAAAATACATAGAGATATACCTCCAAATAGTAGGTGGAATTGAAAGCAGTTGTAGTGTGCTAGGAGCTTCGATTGTTTCTCCCTTGTTGCGTTGATAAACATCACATTCTTCCACAAAATTATGAACGTCCTGTTTCATACCATCCCAGAAAAAATAACCTATGACACACTCATAGGTTTTGGTAAACCCTGAGTGCCCAATGGTGGGTGTAGCATGAAGCTCAGAAAGTACCATGCATTTAAGTTTTGACTATAAAATTAAATACAAATGGCCTTTGTATCGAATCTCATCATTGATCCAAGAGTACCTTGGGGAAACTAGAGAATTGGCCTGCAATTTTTGTATTGGATGCAAACTTTTGGGATTGTGTAGCCATTCCTAGCGAACAACTTGGAGCCAATCTAGTACAATGAAGGATAGAGAAAAAAGGGACTCATCATATTCATATTTTCTAGAAAGTGCATCAACAACCACATTGTATTTTCCTTTCTTGTAAATGATCTCATGATCATATCCAAAGATCTTAGTCACCCATTTTTGTTTCTCTGGGGAGGAAAGGTGTTGTTCCATAAAATACTTGAGGTTTTGATGATCTGTCTTAATTTGGAACCGTTGCCCCAATAGATAAAGGTGACAAAGATACACAACATGTAGAATAACCAACATTTCCTTTTCATAGATTGATTTTCCCAAATTTCACTCTGACAATTTTTTGTTGGTAAAGGCCAAAGGTCGACTCTCTTGCATAAGGACTGATCCAATTCCTTTCCTGAAAGTATCACATTCTAGGAAAAAGGTCTTTGTGAAATCAGAAAGGGCCATGAATGGAGTGGTGCACATGGTCTTCTTCAAGGTTTTAAAATCCCGAGCAACTGTTGGAGTCCAAGTGAAAGAATTATTTTTAAGGAGAGTAGTCAGAGGTTCCACAATCTTTCCATAATTGTTAACAAAATTGCAATAATAACATGTTAAACCTAGAAATCCACACAAGATTTTAAGAGTCTTTGGGTGAGACCAATGTTGCATAGCTTCAATCTTTTTAGGATCCACCCTGACATCGTCCTTGCCAATAAGATGACCAAGTACTTGACTTTCGAGGCACCAAAATAAAATTTATATTTTTTGAGGAAAAGTTGGTGCTGAGAGAGTAGATGGAGAACTTGATTCACATGAGAAAGATGGGTTGTCCATGGTTTAATATAGATGAGGGTATCATCAAAGAAAACTAAGACAAAATTACAGAGAAAATGGCGGAATACATGATTCATGAGGCTTTGGAAAGTGGAGGGAGAATTACACAAGCCAAAGGGCATGAACAAAAAATCATAATGGTCCTCATGAGTTCTAAATGAAATCTTAGGAATGCCTTCCTAGTTCATACATATCTGGTGGTATCTAGAGCGAAGATCAAGTTTAGTAAATAACTGGGTGCCACTCAATTCATCCAAGAGGTCATCAATGATATGAATGGGAAATTTGTATTTAATGGTGAGTTTGTTGAGGGTGCGAAAGTCAGGACACATGTGCCAAGAAGATTATTTCTTAAGGACCATAACTAGAAGAGAAGAATAGGGGCTTGTACTAGGGCGGATAACACCTACATTGAGAAATTATTTAACAATTTTCTCAATTTCATTTTTTTGGGAAAAGGGATGATGATAGGGAAAATATTGGGAGGAAGGATTCATGAGACAAGGGGAATGGAATGATCATGAACACCATGGGAAGGAAGGAGTCCCTGGGGAGTGGAAAAAACCACTTGATGTTTAGAGAGGATGGATTGGAGGTCCTGTGGCACATATGGTGTCTCAGTGGATTAAATGACATGGAGTTTTTAAATAATGCCAGAATGAAATTTTTTGAGCAGCTTTTCCATGCGATGGGAAATGATGATCTTTAGGGAACCAATGATGATGTCTCAGAACTTATATTGTTGGCCCTCCTGGTCAAATTGCATGGTTAATTCCTTAAAATCCATGAGAAAGGGACCCAAAGTCCTTATCCATTTTTCACCCAACACAATGTCACCACTGCCCATGTTGATAGGAAACATATGATATTTCATGTGGTATTGACCATTTTGGAGACACACATTTTCACAACACTCTCTACATTTCATGGACCTGCCATTGACAATCATGATTTGAAAATGATTGATGACACAGATATAACAATTATTTTCTTGGGCAATGCGGCGGTGAATAAAATTATGGGTGCTTCCAATATCAACAAGAATTATGACCTTCCTATGCATAATGTAACCAATTAGCTTGAGGGTTTGGTGAGAAAAGAAGCTAATGAGAGCATTTAGGGAAATGACCTGTTCTACTTTGGGAGGGTCTAAGGGAGGGGTCATGTCAGTGGGTTCAAGTGACACATACACAAGAGGAGCCTCACCATATTCATTCGAAACATCCTTCGAGATGGCCATACAAATATTTTGTTCCTTACACTTATTCCCAGGAAAATATTTGTCATCACAATTATAAGAAATACCTTTGAGTTGGCATTCAACCATTTCTACCCTTATCAATTTTTGGATCTTTAGTGAAGTAGAAGGAGGAGTGGGAGTGACTGGTTTAGTGCGAGGCATAAAGGAGGGTTTTTGGTTTTGAGAAGAGACAACCTGTTTTGATTCCTTAGCTATTTTAGTAGAGTCCACCCAACTCTGAGGCCAAGCCATGAGGACATGGGCATGAATCTCATCTTTGAGGCCACTAATAAAACATTCTTAGAAAAAATCATCAGACATGCTCTCTGTATGGAAAGACAATCTCCCAAAAGAAGTTATAAAGTCTTCCACTATGCCAGATTGTTTCAACTTTTCAAACGACCTAAATGGTTGGTGTTAGTGTCAAAGTGTTCATAAATATCTGCCACAAAGTGTGTCCAAGCCACATACCCTTGGCGAACATTTTTTCTCCATTTCCACCATTTCCAACATTCTTGATCTAGATGGAGAACACCATACCAAAGTTTTTTCAACTCATATGTAATGCCATACAAAGAGAAATAATGTTCCATTTGAGTTACCCAACAAGTGGGATTTGAGCCATCAAATTTGATCACATCCACATGTGGAAGGTGTAGGTCACGTTGAAAGTGACGGGGATAAAAATTATAGGAATGAGAGGAAGTTTCACCTTCAGTTTGCAAAGGTGGGTCAGATGAGGGAAGATCTCTAGGGATATGTAGCTTGGCACAGATCATCGTAGTGAAGGAGACAAACTAGGTATTGAATTATTCAAGATGGGTAGCAAGGTCTTGTTTGAGTTCCTCTATTGTGGCTTCTATGGAGGAATGCATGTTTTTATTGGTAGTGGAATCATTGGAACTAGGCATGAAGTGTGTCACAACGATCATAGAAACGAGTGGAATCTAATGGGGTAAATCGTGTTGGAAGGGGGTCGGGTCCATGAGAAAAAAATTTGTTGAAAAATGATAGGTATGACCATGATAAGGGTGAAGAGAGGAATCCAACGGGATAGGTATCAAATAATGGTGCCAACAATATCCAGACTCATTTTTTTACTCATGCAGAGTTATACTCTGATCTGAAGAATATTGTAGTGATGAAATGCCCAAATGATTAACAGGAAGAAAAGTGTATTAATTTCGAAACCCAAATGCAGGAGACACAGTTTCACGACAATAGATCTTGTCTATTCTGTTTTTGTTTCCATCCCAAGGGTTTTCCCTGTGCTATAGCTCTCTGATATACGTGTGGGGTCCAACAATAGTACTCGGCCCAATATCTCAGGGCACCAACTAAGGACGCTAGACCGTGCCTGTATCCGTACTACCTGACTACCCAGGTACTAGAGAGTATCTTCTCAAGTGTTGTTCTCGGTGGAACTATAACAATCATGCGACCGATCGATTTATCTATGGATGGATTTAGGAGATCTAGGTCGATCTATATACAGGTGTTGTCTGATGCGCTACCACTCAAAGGGGTACCAACAAGGGTTATAAGGGTGGCCAACAGAAGTGCACTTAAGTACCACTTGTATTTCCTCTGTGTATGAATCCCTGACCACGGGCTTATGCATGTAACGACATATCTTTGTATATTAAAGACGTCGGAATATGTCTCTACCTTGGAAAAAAAATTTAACACATAATTTTTTGCCGAGGAAGGTGCTTTGATACCACTTGTAATATTCAAAATATAAAATAGTATGAAAAACATAAATAATTATCTAGAAATGGAAGATAAACAATGATATAACTAGAACTATACCACAATAATACTAGAATAATACCAGAATAATATGAGAAAGAGCACTTTGATTACTGAGAGTAATGTTCACTTTCCTCTTCGAGGGGGGAAACCTCTAACAGATAAGCGATCTATTACAATAATATCCAAGAAAAAACTTTCCATACCATCTACTCCTATTTATACTAAATATGTCTATCCAAAAAAACAATCTAGAGGAAGATCCTTCTAGAAGCACAAGCTTCTATTAGGTCTTAATACATTTGACTTATTCTTCCTTATTACTATGCCAATGTACAAGATGAATGTCTCCCTATTGTTTTTACCCCCCAAATAGATGAAAAGGAGGAATCAATTGCACCCTTATATGTGACCTTAAATATTCATGACAAAATGCTACATGATTGTATGCTTGATTTTGGAGTATCACATAACCTCATTCCCAAGGTAGTCATGTAAAATTTAGGGTTAGAGATAACCAAGCCATATCATGACCTCTATTGTTTTGATGCCAGAAAAGTGAAGTGTGATGGAACGATCAAGGACATGGTGGTCACCTTGGCTCAAATTCCTATCAAGAGCATCATGATGGATGTAGTGGTGGATGATATGGATGCTAATAATGGTATGTTGCTATCTAGAACATGGTCATGTAACCTTGGAGGTACTATGCATATGGATATGACTTATGTCACTATACCAGTTTTTGGAGGAGAAAACAAAAGGTTGTACATAGAGAAAACAATTTCTTATGTGGTTAGTGACAAGAAAAACCCTATAAATCACCCCATTTATGTTGTTGATGAAGATATTGGATGTTGCATCCTTTCAGTAAATGAATAATATAATGAATCCCCAGTGCTTGCAGACCCTCTTTTGAGCTCTATCAAAGAGGTAGATGGTATATGTAAAATGTTGTTTGACGAGGCATATTCAAAAGAAGGGTTTGGGGTTGGTGTAGTGATCATTTCTCCCACCAAAAAATAAATTCATTTGTATTAAAAGATAGAGTTTGAGGCCACTAATAACATAATTAAATATGAAGCATTGATTTTGGGCTTGGAGGCAACAAGAAAAATGGAAATTACGAAGTTGGTGGCATTTGGAGATTTAGAGCTAGTGGTGCAAAAAATAAAGGGTGTCTACCAAATAAGGCATCCGAGAATAAGTTCAAACAGAAAAAAATTTTGGGATATGATTGATAATTTTTATGAAGCTTTCAATATTTCTACTCTCTCAAGAGATTTTAATCATGCAGGATGATTCTTTAGCAGTGGCAACCAGTACTTTCAAACCACGATCCATCCCCCAAGTTAAAATATGGAATTGAAATGAGGTACAAACCATCCATCCATGATAATATCAAATACTGGAAAGTTTTTGAAGATGACTAGTAAATCATGGGGGTGATAGATGAGTTTTCAAATACTCACATTGATTCAGATGATGAATAATATACTAAACATGTGATTGGGTATGAAACTGAAGATTTCCCTAAATTCAATAATTACATGGCTAAGCATAAATTCTTGCAGCTCAAGAATAATTTTATTCCCAAAGGGATGGTACCTTTGGAGCAACCATTTGATAGGAACGATGTACCAGTTAAGCCAACTTTCCTTCCCAAATATGAAAACATTGAAGAATATAGTATTAGGACAAAAAATGAGCCTAAATAAATTAAGCTATCCAAGGACATCCCTGCTAATCATAAGACAAAATTATTGGATATGTTCAAGGAATACATGGATGTTTTTGCCTAGAAGTATAAGGACCTGAAGACTTATGGTGCCAAAATTATACAACACCAAATACCCCTCAAGCTCAGTACTAAACCTTTCAGGAAGAAACCAAGGAAATTTAACCCTCTTCTACTACTTACTATTGAGAAATAAGTGAGAAAATTACTATATTCTCATATTATAATTCCCCTCAGGTACTCTGAATGGGTAGTCAATTTGGTTCCAGTGAGAAAAAAGAGTGGAGAAATAAGGATTTGTGTGGATTTGAGGAACCTAAATAAATTCTCATGAAGGATAGCTACCCTCTTCCTAAGATTGATCACATACTGTAGAAAATAGTGGGGGTGAATAGAATCTCCATGATGGATGGTTTCTCTGGATAGAATCAAGTGGTAATGCATATATAATATAGAGAAAGGACAACCTTCACAATGTCTTGGGGGAATTTCATGTATGATAAAAATCCTTTTGGTCTGATAAATGCAGGAGCAATTTTTCAAAGAGCTATGGACATATCATTTGTGGGAGAGAGGGAAAAATTCATATTTATTTACCAGGATGACATGACTGAGTTCTAAAAGACAAATGAATATCACATTGGGAATTTAAGGAAAAACTTTGTGAAATGCAAGAAATTTGGCCTGTCCTTGAATCTCAAAAACATTTTTTTTGTTATGAAAGAAGGAAAACTTGTGGGCCATATAGTATCCAAGGAAGGGGTGAAGATAGATTCATAAAGGGTGGAGGAAATAAAACAAATTTCCTTTCCTATAAACAATAAGGAAGTGAAATATTTCCTGGGAAGAATCGATTTTATGAGAAGGTTTGTCCCAAATTTTGTTGATATAGTGAAACAAATCACTGACATGTTACAGAAATATCATGGAGTCAAGTGGGCTGCTGAAGCTAAATATTATTTTCAACGGATCAAAGAGGCATCGGGATATTCTCCAGTGATAGTTATCCCGAACTATGATAAAGAGTTCCTCATATTCTTTTTTTCCCCAGAACATACCATAGTTGTTGTGTTGTTGCAGGAAAATGAAGAAAATAAGGAGCAACCCATATCCTTTTTTAGCAAGGCCTTGAGAGATGTTGAACTCAAATATAATAGCCTGGAGAAACATGCTTATGATATGGTCAAATCATTGAAAAAAAATATATATTATTTATTGCACTCTAAAACATTGGCTTATGTACCTACCAGTACTATAAAGGACATCCTCATATATCTTGACAATGAGGGAAGAAGGGGCAAATTGATTTCTAAAATTCAGGAATATGGTGTGGATATCAAGCCCACAAAATTAGTAAAAGGACAAGGATTAGGAAAACTCTTGGTTGTGTTTAATTGCAAATATTTGAGAATGAATGAACTGCCAACATGCATCGTGTCAAAAAAACCTGGAGGGAATGAAACACAAGAACCATATTTGAAGGTAAGTCCTAAATTTTCTCAATCTGATTGGTATAAGGATATAATTTTTGACCTACAGAATTTAAGTTTCTCACCGACATGGGAAAAATACAAGGCTAGGTATATCAAACTTAATGTTGTAAAGTATTGCATTTTGGGAGAAAATATATTTTGGAAAGATTGTTATGGGACATATCGGTAAATGTAGACATAAACAGATCTCCCTAGATCCACCTAGATCTAGAACAAAACATAACAGAATATGATTCTTTCCCTAAGATCTGACCATTGAGTTTACTATTTAACAAGAGATATGCAACATACCATTTAAATATCGCTCTCTCCTTCCATTGTCATCCTAGCTCCACTCCGGTGCTCCTGTGATATTGAATCTGCAAGGGAACACAAGCCAACCAAAGTGAAAAAAATATAATATACTCAACGAGAACCTATGTATGCGATCAAGGAATCATACAATAAAACAAAGCAAGTTTTATGGGAAAGAAACATATCACTGCATTATATTGAAATGAAAGTGGAGATTACAACCAAAGCCTTGATGTTGCAAGGTCCCCTCTCAATGACTCTTCTCTCCAAGACACACTTTCTCCAACCTTGAATGAAGAAGATCCATAATGACTTGATGAAATGAAATGAATCCCTCAAGTATGAACTAAAGTAGAATTCCTCATCCAATTTTTAGCCTATTTAATATTCATTAGCCTTCAATCAACCTTATTCTTTTCCATGAGAGATCCCTCTTTATATAGGGGAAAGAAATATTGTTGAAGAGATTAGGATAATACCACCAAATCAGAGAAGCGAGTAAGATTTAAACCATTCAGATGCCACCTCATCTTCTAGAACTTTTGTGAAACTTGACCTTTTATTAGTCTTTTGAAATTGTCACACCCTAGCTATAGAGAAGACTACGGAGACGTCACAGGCCAGCTTTAGGGCAGAGGGCGACAATCAGGTATCGTCGCACCCTATGTATAATGCAACTTGCGACAACCTTTATTCATAAGGTTTTTAAGAAGAGAACGTCAATCACTTCCCTCATGGTAAAATAATATTTTTGGGAACATGAACACATGTTTGTCAATGGATCACTGGGGTGACCAAAATAATGTGTAACAATGATCCAAGAGGATGTTGGAATATTGGTTGTTGTCATTGATATCAACCTTAGCCATTGGCTCTTGGACTGCACCATTGATCGAAGTAGATAGACATGAAATAAATTACACATGCATATACAACACTGATGGATGGATAGTATAAGTCATGCCACTTCTGGTGGTATGTGGCACGTCACGTGGATCCTCACGATTGAGGAGAAATGAATTTTTGAAGATGACAATGTGAATTGAAGCATAAACTACATGTCGGCCCTAATGTTAAAAGGAAGTG
>JZKD02S1702420.1:103419-117088 GCA_000966675.3 Picea glauca | reverse complement strand
AGGTATGGAATGAGGAATTTGTACATGCTCTATAAAATATCATGTCCATATTTTATAGTCCCATAATACACAGGAAGAAAATAAGGGAAAAAGGACAGAGGTGTTCGCAGTGGAATTGTAGATAATACACAGGAAGAAGAGAAGGGGAAAATAACTAAGTATCTCGTAGAAGAACATCTAGTGTTTGATTATTAATGCAAATTCTTGCAAAACCTTGCCGAGTTCTGACTAGGCAAGGCATAAATTACAGATCACAGAAGTATATTTCGTACCATTGTGTTCACTTGTCACTACTTAGAGCATTTTTGATGTATATTAGGAAGGATGCGAAGTTGCTAGGGATGGAAAGAAACAACAGATACTTTAAACGAACTTAATGTATACGAGGAACTCACGGTGGAATTGTAGATCACGAATGTTTCAAGTGAAAGATGTATATAGTAGAATGATAAGCAACTAGGTTCACAATCGTCGGCCCCGCAGAGGCGGGCATAAAATTGGCTAAGTATGGGAAGGAACAACGGTCGGTCGGATCTGTCGTGCGGGGATATAGATGGAGATGTTAAAGCATGAATTGCAGATCATAGAAGTATCTTTCGTATCACTGTGTCCACTTGTCACTAGTAAGAGCATTATTGATGTATATCAGGAAGGACGCAAAGTTGCTAGGGATGGAAAGCAACAACAAATACTTTGAACGAAGTTAATGTATATGAGGAACCTGTGGTGGAATTGTATATCATGGATCTTTTGAGTGCAAGTTGTATATAGCGGAATGATAAGCAACTGGGTTCACAAGCATCGGCCCTGCAGCGACAGGCATAAAATTGTCTTAGTGTGGAAAGGAACAACGGTCGGTCGGATTCGTCATGTGAAGATATAGATGGAGATGAAGTTATGTCATCTCACTAACTCTCCAACCGCCCATTATAGGAATATGACTAAGTATAAAATGAGAAATCCATAATGGACGGGAAAAGCAAAAGGCTAGTTCATATGCACCAGTCTGACAACCGCGGACATAAAATTGCCTAGGTATGGAAAGGTACAGCGATCGATTGGATTCATCATGTGAGGATACAGATGGAGATGAAGATATGTCATCCTGCCAACCCTGCAACTGCCCATTATAGAAATATGAATAAGTATAAAACTAGGAAGCCAAAATGGATGAGAAAAGAAAAAGGGAAAAGAGATAAGTATCTGAGAATCGAAAAAACCTTTTTTTTTTTTTTCTATTTATTAATGGCAATGTTTTCAAACCTCTGCTGGGTTATCACTGGTAAAATCATTAAGTGCAGATCACTGAAGTTCTTTGGCTGCAACATGTATATGATGAAAGAGGGGACATAGGTGCTGGGTATCACGAACCCGGGGCCTGGTGCCTAGATAACTAGCTAAGTATTGGCCAAGACAAAGTTTTGATATCTATTTCAATATTTTTCAAACTAGTATCTATCAATGGAGAAAGTTTTCATATGTATCTGAATAGTATTCATACTAATATATATTAATGGATTGGTTCTGTTTCAAATGCAAATGGTCTCCCAATTTGCAAGATTCTCTTCGGCTCACAAATTTCGTTGAAACCACGAAAATTTTGACTGCAAGATGTACATAGTGCAACAAGAAACATGAATTTTCATTTTGGTCTCAGCGAGATAAACTCTTTATCATCTATTCATCTTGTATTCGTTGCAATGACATCAACAAACGCCGGCTCTCCATAAACATCAATATCTAAATTACATTAAATGCAATCAAAATTTGGTGTGACTTTAAGTAATTAAAGCATAAATTGCAGACTACAAAAGTTCTTAGGTTGCAATATGTATATGATGGAACAATGGACATAGTTGTTTAATACCACAAACCCAAACATAATTGCCTAAGATTTGTCAAAGAGGAAGGCTTTTTGTATTTATTCCAATAGTACTGATATTAGTATATATGCATGGATATTATCAAATAGAAGAAGCTACAAGATATCCAACATACTTCATAGAAACATTGCGTCAATAGTTCAACCGCCTTGTGGTAACTCATTAATTGAGTCTATTTACGGAAATCGAAGAATGTGAGCAGGACGGGTCCTCCAATTTCTTTCTTTAAATACAGGGCCACCACCACATAAGTATGGACTATGAAAAATTATTCTTAAATATAAAATGTAAACAAAGAACAGACTGGGTTTTATTTAGACTGAAGTAGTGAGCAACAAAAATAAAATCTTGTCCTTCATGTTTAATGACAAAGGGGAAGAAGGTACAAAATACAATTAAAACAAATACCAGAAATTGGAAAATACTGTTAAAAAATAAACCGAAATTATTCTATATTCAAATAAGATGGGCTACAAAATACAACTGAGGCTATTTGCGAAAATGATTGTGATTTTTCCTGCCATCAACCAATAAAAAATATGTACATTGATGAAGCTTCTTCACAGTTTTCTTGACGTTTAAACTCTTTATTTGTAAAAAATGAGTTGAATATCAATTTTGGGTTTTCTACTTAATCAATGCTTCCAAGTAAATCTATCCCAATTTTTTGAATACCTTCTCTTTTCCAGATATGGCCTTCTTGCAATGGCTTCTTATTCAACATTCCATTCTTTGTCAAGTATTAATTTCCCTCTGCCATCAAAAAGTTGGGGTTTAAGGTTCTTTCCTTGCAATTCTCCTGACCCTTGACATCCAAGACGACTTAGAAATGCGATTCGGGCCGATTTCAAAGTGGACATAGTCGTTTTATGTCACAACAGCTAAGGCAGGGGAAAAAGTTTCAAGTACGTAGTGACTGGTATTCTCCTTGTATTCAATCATCTGGTTGGTTGAGAAGCCTACCTGAGGATTTGTATGTGGAACTTCTTTGCTTTATTACTGTAAATTGGAAGAAACGTCCAACCCAAATGAAAAATGCAACTATGTTGAGGTACATAACTTTTTCGGGAAACAAAGGTGTGGCAAGTGCATCAAACGCTGCAGAATGCACTAGCACAGGTCTAGTAAGTGTATCAAATGTTGCAGATGGCATCAGAATAAATCTTTCTTCATAGCAGTGGAGGCATGGTGGCCCACATAAAGGTATGAAATGTTCAGAGGTGATGCCAAATATGTGGAGTCTGCAACTACATCTAGAGGAAACCGAACAAACAATGACAAAGAACATAACTTTGTATCAAGTCGCCTACCAGACCCACATGCAGGTCATCAAACTATGAAGTATAAACTTTTGTAGTGATAATATGTCGTTTTATGCACCGATACAATTTCTATTACTCGCCTCCGAGGTAGACAAATACTTGTGCAATATCTACAAGTCGATACACTTGCCAAATCTCTGGTGTTGGAAGAAGCTATATACTTAAACGAAGAACTATTTTGCACGTGACGTTAAAATCCATTACAATTTCCAGCAAGAAAACAAAGAAGTTCAACCAACAAATCGCTAGGAAACCTTTTCAACCAACCAAAGCATCGAACATAGGTAGAACACCAACCAGAATATACTTGTTCTTTTTTTTTTGTCCTCTCTGAGTTTGTCTTGTGTAACAGATTTTTTTTTTACTCAAAGGTCATGTCACATAAAACTAGTCTCTCTTCTTTCATCTGCCCCTCAATCACATCTCTAAGTTGTCTTACATGTCCATGACTAGGAACATTAGAACGGAGGCACCCTAAAGCACAACTCTTTGATGATAGAGAGAAATGGAAATAGGTATTTAAAAGCAATGATGGATGGTCTTCCCTAGATTTTTTGTTGATTCATTTTAATAATAGATGTTCTTGATATTTTCACTTATTAATGCCAATATTTTTGAATATGTACACTCAATAGTGACTAGCAACATGTATTAAAATTCCCATATCTGAGTAGATTCTCAAATCTGACATCTAATATATGCACAATATTAAAGAGGGACATGACGCCAAGGCCTCTGTGGGTGACACATTTGTGAACTATGCTGAAGCTTTTAAGAAAACTAAAATTGCACAAGAAAAAAAAATATAAAGTATTTCGCAAATTCAAAATGCAAGCAAAAATAAATTAGCAAATCCCATAATCTTCGCCTGTCTATACATTTTAATGGGAGATGTCCTTGAGCTTTCCAGTTATTAAAGCCCATCATTTCAAAATGAACAATATTAAAGAGGGACATGACGTCAAGGCCTCTGTGGGTGACACGTTTGTTAACTATGCTGAAGCTTTTAAGAAAACTAAAATTGCACAAGCAAAAAAATTAAATAAAAATTATTTCGCAAATTCAAAATGTAGGCAAAAAGAAATGACCAGATCCCATAATATTCACCTGTCTATTAATTTTAATGGGAGATGTCCTCGATCTTTCTAGTTAATAAAGCCCATCATTTTGAAATGAACAATATTAAAGAGGGACATGGCATCAAGGCCTCTGTCGACGACACATTTGTGAACTATGCTGAAGCTTTTAAGAAAACTAAAACTGCAGAAGCAAAAATAAAAATAAAAAATTATTTGCGCATATTCAAAATGCAGGCAAAAAGAAATTACCGGATCCCATAATATTCTCCTGTCTATTCATTTTAATGGGAGATGTCCTCGAGCTTTCTAGTTATTAAATCCCATATTTTCGAACCTGTCTGGTCGGTTCCGAATTTTGAAAGCATATTTAATATGTATTGGGAAGCGCTGATGGTAGCGGGGATGGAACCCTATGTAACAAAGATTACTAGTATTTTTTTGTTTTTGTCGATGAGTGTATGTAAAACGCACGTAAAGAAAAACAATTCAAGAATGCTATTTTTTTGCATGAGCCCTTGAAATTCAAATAGTCCGCAAGTCCGATTGTCAATTTGTATATCGCAGAACTCTCTGTGCTATTTGTAGGACACATAACAATAGAGACCGAACTTAGAGCCCGCCACCCCGAGAACCTGCGATCTAAAAAAGATTATTATTTTTTTTATGTTTTTTGTCCACCAGGGTATGTAGAACATATGTAAAGTAAACTATTTCGATAATGATAATTTTTTTGGACATGACACCCTTCAAGTTCAAATAGTCCGCAAGTCTGATTGTCAATTTGTATATCGCAGAACTCTCTGATTGTCAATTTTCATCCGCCTACCCCGAGAACCCGTGATGCAAAAACTGGCTAAGTATGGGATGAGGGCTCCATGCATGCTTTATATATCTACTTTATAAAATTACATACCTCCTATGTTTAATTTATGCTGTCCAGGAAACCTATAATTTGATAAATTTCAATGTCTTCTATCCAGGAGCCCTTCTTTAAAAGAAAACTAATTCGGAAATGCTAATATATAGACCATATTTTGATACAACCTATCCGTGAAGCCGCGTCCATAAAACTAGATAAGCATGGAATCGAACTGCGGTCGGTCGGAATGATCATGAAACTCTCTGTGCTATTTGCAGGGCATGGAACAACAAAAGCCCAATTTTCAGCCCGCCACCCTAAGAACCCACGATCATTAACTTATGCTGTCCAGGAAACCTATAATTTCATAAATTGCATTATCTTCTGTCTAGGAGGCCTTCTTTTAAAGAAAACTATTTTGGGAAAGCTAATGTATACACCGAACACGACCTGTCATAGTTCGATAGAACCTATTCACGAAGCCGCGTCGATAAAAATAGATAAGTATGCAACTGAACGACGCTCGCTCGGAATGACCACAGAAACACAAGAAAATAGACTCAAACGTAGTTTACAATAGGAAAGTAAAAGGCAGAGAACAACTATATCTCCCACACAACAAAAGACAATCTCGTAACTATGAAACATATTAACACAGAATCTATGGAAAAAGCATCGGTAGCTATGAAATATATTTTGAGGCCGACAAACTCTGTTTTAATGCGTAACAGATGCAATTTACATTGCCTGTAATTCTTTAGTCTATTATTTTATCTTAATAAGCCCAATTTGACTTATGTTGTCCAGGAAACCTATAATTTCATAAATTGTATTCTCTTCTATCCAGGAGGCCTTCTTTTAAATAAAACTAATTCGGGAAAGCTAATGTAGACACCAAACACGACTTGTCTAAGTATGCAACCAAACGGTCGTCGCTCGGAATGACCACAGAAAAATGATAAACTAGATTCAAACACAGTTTACAATAGGAAAGTGAAAGGGAGAGAACATCTATATCTCCCACACAGCAAAATCCAATATCAAAACTATGAAACCATAGTAGCACAGAATCCATGGAAAAAGAATCGACAACTATGAAATATATTTTGAGGCTGATAACCTCTGCTTCAACGTGTAACAGATGCAATTTACATCATCTGCAATTCTTTAGTCTGTTATTTTATCTTAATAAGCCCAATTTGACTTATGCTGTCCAAGAAACCTATAATTTCAAAAATTGCATTCTCTTCTGTCTCGGAGGCCTTCTTTTAAAGAAAACTAATTCAAGAAAGATAATGTATACATCGAACACGACCTTCCATAGTTCGATAGAACCTATTCGCGAATCTGCGTCCATAAAACTGTCTAAGTATGCAACCGAACGATGGTCACTCATAATGACCACATAAATGTGATAAACTAGAGTCAAACACAGTTTACAACAAGAAAGTAAAAGGGAGAGAATAGCTATATCTCCCACACAGCAAAATGAATTTTCATAGCTATGAAACCATAGTAACATAGAATCCATGGAAAAAGCATCAGCAACTATGAAATATATTTTGAGGCCGACAAACAATTCTTCAACGTGTAACATATGCAATTTACATTGCTTGCAATTCTTTAGTCTGTAATTTTATATTAATAGTATTCTATGAAAACTACAGTGCAAACAAATGTAACCAAAGATCCAACCATAGATGCAACATACCAACATTGCAAACCCTAGGAAAATAAGAACAAGCACCAAATAAGAACCCAACTAAGAAGAACCAAAAGTCCCAAGTGCAGGCATAGGACTGGAACCCTGCAAAGTTGAATCAAGCAACAATAAACAACATACAACGAAAAAAGAAGCAAACAAAAACCACTCCCCAACGAACGATGACATTCCAATCACGATTGCAGAAACCCAAATGTGAAAACTGCAACAACACGAACAGGCAAGAAACAACAACAACAACAACATGCAAATAATAAATCAATGGCATGTAAAAAACAAGCATGGACCAATGAACCAGCAATGCCGCTGGAGCATATAAATTTTAAAAACGGAAGAAAATGTCTTCTAACAAGCCTGGTAAGTAACCATTCAACACTACAAAGCCTGTTAGGTAAACATTTAAGTATGTCAGAAATGCACTGTAAACATTTAATAAAAAAATTCAAAGTGGCAGGTCTCTGATGTATCCCAAAATAATAATAATTTTTTTTGTGCCAATAGTTCGAACACTAGAGAATGTATTGGAAAGCCAATAGTGTGATTATATAGATGGAGATAAAGATATCTCAACCCGCCAAGGCTGGAACTCGCGTTTATAGAAAGGCGACTAAGTATATAACCACAAAGTGATAATACAAGGGAAGAAGAAAAGGGAAAAAGGACCAACATCTCCGTGGTGGGATTGTAAATCACAGAAATTTTGAGTGCAATATGTATATCACGAAACAAGAAACAACAGAGTTTGAATGTGCCAACTTGGAACAATGACTAAGAATTGGAGATTTCGTGAACCCATGAACAGGAGGATCCAAAATACGGTCAGAAGGTCTGCCCAGAACATGTGAGGTACCGATGGTCAAATTGTATCGTTCAGAACATTTGAATGCACAATTTGTAACATGGAAGAGGGGACGATGTCAGAACCCGATAGTCAATTTCTATATTGTGAAGGGTTTGATGCAAATTGTTTCGTATTGCTGTGTACAACCGTCACTTGTAAGATTTTCATAGTTAGTGAACCCAGTAATAGGAGGATCCAAAACAGGCTGAGAACGTGTTTGTAGAGGACGCAAGTCCCCGATGTTCAACTTGTATCATTCCGAACATTTGAATGCATAATTTGTAACACGGAAAAGTGGACGATGTCGGAACCCAGTAGTCAATTTGTGTATTGAATAGGGTGTGATGCCACCTTTTCATACCTTTGTGTCGAGTTGTCACTACTAAGAGATAATTCAGTATTGAAAATAATTTTTCAGATTATGTTAAATACTTCATAGGGATTAGCATCCTTAAACAATGGAAATCTCCACCCCGCCAACCCTGCATTCCATGTGTGAATTTGTATATCGTGGGATTGAAAGCGATATTTGCAGGAAACAGAACAATAGAAGTGCAATGTTGAGTCAGCCAGTCTGTAGGCCTGCTTGTCAATTCGTATATCGCGAACTTGTGGGTGCTATTTGCAACACATGCAACAATGGTGGCCCAATTTTGAGTTCACCCGCGTGAGAACCCGCGATAAAAAATGTCGCTAGGTATGGAATGTGGAATTCGTACATGCTCTATAAGATATCATGTCCATACTTTATAGTCCCATAATACATAGGAAGAAAAAAAGGGAGAAAGGATAGAGTAGTTAGCAATGGAATTGTAGATCATAGAAATTTAGAGTGGAAGATGTATATAATGGAACAAAAAGGAACAGAGTTCAATTGCGCCAACTCGGCAAACGCGGGCATAAAGTTCACTAAGTATGAAAAGGAACAGTTGGCGGTCCAATTCGCCATGCGAGGATATAGATGGAGATGAAATTGGTCCCAACCCCGCAACCGTGGACATAAAATTGGCCAAGTATCGAAAGCAATAGTGGTCGATCGGATTCGTCGTCTAATTATATAGATGGACATAAAGATATGTCAACCCACCAACGATGGAGCTGCATATTTCGTGAAATCAACAACAGGAGGATCCAAAACAGGATGAGAAGGTGTCTACAGAGGAGGCCAAGCCAAGACCTTCTAATTGTATCGCTCCGAACATTTGAATGCATAATCCGTAACATGAAAGAGAGGATGATGT
Organism: Picea glauca; assembly: GCA_000966675.3. Taxonomy (NCBI): domain Eukaryota; kingdom Viridiplantae; phylum Streptophyta; class Pinopsida; order Pinales; family Pinaceae; genus Picea; species Picea glauca. Next base: position 108,140 of record JZKD02S1702420.1, on the reverse strand, counting down.
CTGGTAGTCAATTTGTATATTGCAGAGAGTGCAATCCCAACTGTTTCGTACCTCTGTTTCCAGTTTTCACTACTAAGATCTAATTTAGTATTCAAAATAATTTTTTAGATATTGTTAGATACTTCACAGGGATTAGCATTCGTAAACAATGGAAATCTCCACCCCGCCAGTTCTCCATTCCATGTGTCAATTTGTATATCACAGAACTGGGAGCGTTGTTTGGAGGACACAGAACAATAGAAGTGCAATCTTCATTCATCCAGTCTGCAGGCTTGCTTGTCAATTTGTATATCGCGGAACTCTGGGTGCTATTTGAAGGTCATAAAACAATGAAGGCCCAATTTTGAAACCGGCCGCCCGAGAACTCGCGATCCAAAATGTCGCCAGGTATGGAATGAGGAATTTGTACATGCTCTATAAAATATCATGTCCATATTTTATAGTCCCATAATACACAGGAAGAAAATAAGGGAAAAAGGACAGAGGTGTTCGCAGTGGAATTGTAGATAATACACAGGAAGAAGAGAAGGGGAAAATAACTAAGTATCTCGTAGAAGAACATCTAGTGTTTGATTATTAATGCAAATTCTTGCAAAACCTTGCCGAGTTCTGACTAGGCAAGGCATAAATTACAGATCACAGAAGTATATTTCGTACCATTGTGTTCACTTGTCACTACTTAGAGCATTTTTGATGTATATTAGGAAGGATGCGAAGTTGCTAGGGATGGAAAGAAACAACAGATACTTTAAACGAACTTAATGTATACGAGGAACTCACGGTGGAATTGTAGATCACGAATGTTTCAAGTGAAAGATGTATATAGTAGAATGATAAGCAACTAGGTTCACAATCGTCGGCCCCGCAGAGGCGGGCATAAAATTGGCTAAGTATGGGAAGGAACAACGGTCGGTCGGATCTGTCGTGCGGGGATATAGATGGAGATGTTAAAGCATGAATTGCAGATCATAGAAGTATCTTTCGTATCACTGTGTCCACTTGTCACTAGTAAGAGCATTATTGATGTATATCAGGAAGGACGCAAAGTTGCTAGGGATGGAAAGCAACAACAAATACTTTGAACGAAGTTAATGTATATGAGGAACCTGTGGTGGAATTGTATATCAYGGATCTTTTGAGTGCAAGTTGTATATAGCGGAATGATAAGCAACTGGGTTCACAAGCRTCGGCCCTGCAGYGACAGGCATAAAATTGTCTTAGTGTGGAAAGGAACAACGGTCGGTMKGATTYGTCATGTGARKATATAGATGGAGATGAAGTTATGTCATCYCRCTAACCCTCCAACCWCCCATTATAGRAATATGACTAAKTATAAAATGAGAAATCCATAATGGACGGGARAAGCAAAAGGCYAGTTCATATGCACCAATCYGACAACCGCRRACATAAAATTKCCTAGGTATGGAAAGGTACAKCGATCGRTYGGATTCATCATGTGAAGATACAGATGGAGATGAAGATATGTCATCCTGCCAACCCTGCAACTGCCCATTATAGAAATATGAATAAGTATAAAACTAGAAAGCCAAAATGGATGAGAAAAGAAAAAGGGAAAAAAGATAAGTATCTGAGAATCGAAAAAACCTTTTTTTTTTCCATTTATTAATGGCAATGTTTTCAAACCTCTGTTGGGTTATCACTGGTAAAATCATTAAGTGCAGATCATTGAAGTTCTTTGGATGCAACATGTATATGATGAAAGAGAGGACATAGGTGCTGGGTACCGCGAACCTGGGGCCTGGTGCCCAGATAACTGGCTAAGTATTGGCCAAGACAAAGTTTTGATATCTATTTCAATATTTTTCAAACTAGTATCTATCAATGGAGAAAGTTTTCATATGTATCTGAATAGTATTCATACTAATATATATTAATGGATTGGTTCTGTTTCAAATGCAAATGGTCTCCCAATTTGCAATATTCTCTTCGGCTCATAAATTTCGTTGAAACCACGAAAATTTTGACTGCAAGATGTACATAGTGCAACAAGAAACATGAATTTTCATTTTGGTCTCAATGAGATAAACTCCTTATCATCTATTCATCTTGTATTCGTTGCAATGACATCAACAAATGCCGGTTCTCCATAAACATCAATATCTAAATTACATTAAATGCAATCAAATTGGTGTGACTTTAAGTAATTAAAGCATAAATTGCAGACTACAGAAGTTTTTAGGTTGCAAGATGTATATGATGGAACAGTGGACATAGTTGTTTAATACCACAAACCCAAACATAATTGCTTAAGCTTTGTCGAAGAGGAAGGCTTTTTGTATTTATTCCAATAGTACTGATATTAGTATATATGCATGGATATTATCAAATAGAAGAAGCTGCAATATATCCAACATACTTCACAGAAACATTGCGTCAACAGTTGAACCGCCTTGTGGTAACTCATTAATTGAGTCTATTTACGGAAATCGAAGAATGTGAGCAGGACGGGTCCTCCAATTTCTTTCTTTAAAGGGCCGCTGCCACATAAGTATGGACTATGAAAAATTATTGTTAAATGTAAAATGTAAACAAATAACAGACTGGGTTTTATTTAGACTGAAGTAGTGAGCAACAGAAACAAAATCTTGTCCTTCATGTTTAATGACAAAGGGGAAGAAGGTACAAAATACAATTAAAACAAATACCAGAAATTGGAAAATACTGTTAAAAAATAAACCGAAATTATTCTATATTCAAATAAGATGGGATACAAAATACAACTGAGGCTATTTGCGACAATGATTGTGATTTTTCCTGCCATCAACCAATAAAAAATATGTACATTGATGAAGCTTCTTCACAGTTTTCTTGACGTTTAAACTCCTTATTTGTAAAAAATGAGTTGAATATCAATTTTGGGTTTTCTACTTAATCATTGCTTCCAAGTAAATCTATCCCAATTTTTTGAATACCTTCTCTCTTCCAGATATGGCCTTCTTGCAATGGATTCTTATTCAACATTCCATTCTTTGTCAAGTATTAATTTCCCTCTGCCATCAAAAAGTTGGGGTTTAAGGTTCTTTCCTTGCAATTCTCTTGACCCTTGACATCCGAGACGACTTAGAAATGCAATTTGGGTTGATTTCAAAGTGGACATAGTCGTTTTATGTCACAACAGCTAAGGCAGGGGAAAAAAATTCAAGTACGTAGTGACTGGTATTCTCCTTGTATTCAATCATCTGGTTGGTTGAGAAGCCTGCCTGACGATTTGTATGTGGAACTTCTTTGCTTTATTACTATAAATTGGAAGAAACGTCCAACCCAGATGAAAAATGCAACTATGTTGAGGTACATAACTTCTCCGGGCAACAAAGGTGTGGCAAGTGCATCAAATGCTGCAGAATGCACTAGCACAGGTCTAGCAAGTGTATCAAATGTTGCAGATGGCATCGGAATATATCTTTCTTCATAGCAGTGGAGGCATGGCGGCCCACATAAAGGTATGGAATGTTCAGAGGTGACACCAAATATGTGGAGTCTGCAACTACATCTAGAGGAAACCGAACAAACAATGACAAAGAACATAGCTTTGTATCAAGTCGGCTACCAGACCCACATGCAGGTCATCAAACTATGAAGTATAAACTTTTGTAGTGATAATATGTCATTTTATGCACCGATACAATTTCTATTACTCGCCTCCGAGGTAGACAAATACTTGTGCAATATCTACAATTCGATACACTTGCCAAATCTCTAGTGTTGGAAGAAGCTATATACTTAAACGAAGAACTATTTTGCACGTGACCTCAAAATCCATTACAATTGCCAGCAAGAAAACAAAGAATTTCAACCAACAAATCGCTAGGAAACCTTTTCAACCAACCAAAGCATCGAACACAGGTAGAACACCAACCAGAATATACTTGTTCTTTTTTTTTTTGTCCTCTCTGAGTTTGTCGTGTGTAACAGATTTTTTTTTTTACTCAAAGGTCATGTCACATAAAACTAGTCTCTCTTCTTTCATCTGCCCCTCAATCGCATCTCTAAGTTGTCTTACATGTCCATGACCAGGAACATTAGAACAGAGGCACCCTAAAGCACAACTCTTTGATGATAGAGAGAAATGGAAATAAGTATTTAAAAGCAATGATGGATGGTCTTCCCTAGATTTTTTGTTGATTCATTTTAATGATAGATGTTCTCGATATTTTCACTTATTAATGCCAATCTTTTTGAATATGTACGCTCAATAGTGACTAGCAACATGTATTACAATTCCCATATCTGAGTAGATTCTCAAATCTGACATCTAAGATATGCACAATATTAAAGAGGGACATGACGTCAAGGCCTCTGTGGGTGACACATTTGTGAACTATGCTGAAGATTTTAAGAAAACTAAAACTACACAAGAAAAAAAAATATAAAGTATTTCGCAAATTCAAAATGCAAGCAAAAATAAATTACCAAATCCCATAATCTTCGCCTGTCTATACATTTTAATGGGAGATGTCCTCGAGCTTTCTAGTTATTAAAGCCCATCATTTCAAAATGCACAATATTAAAGAGGGACATGACGTCAAGGCCTCTGTGGGTGACACGTTTTTGAACTATGTTGAAGCTTTTAAGAAAACTAAAACTCCACAAGCAAAAAAATTAAATAAAAATTATTTCGCAAATTCAAAATGTAGGCAAAAAGAAATGACCAGATCCCATAATATTCACCTGTCTATTAATTTTAATGGGAGATGTCCTCG
>JZKD02S1702420.1:89142-103409 GCA_000966675.3 Picea glauca | reverse complement strand
ACCATATCAAACATTGCCATAAATTTACCTAGCATAAAATTCTAAACCAAACATTCGAACTAATGCTAGCATTAATCCACCTTTGAGGAATGCATACGAAAATATATGATTCAAAAAGACCATATATGATCAAATAATTTGGATATGCCAACATATATAACATTGGGAATAGCGAATATGGCAATAATAACTCCAATCCCTTGTCCAATCAGATCATGACAAATATGGTACTTTTTTTTTATATATAAAATCGATGTTTCCAGTGCCCTGGTTCCAACAATAGATAATATGGAAATATTTGTGGTCAAAGGACAGACTAATATGAAGTCAACGATTTATCGATCGCTATAGTCCCTCTATGCCTACGACGGGGACTAATAAGGCTTCCTTCTCTCCAAACAAAACTTGGGTGCTCATCAATCCTTCGTAAGTATTCATAGTCCAACAAAAAATATCTTATTGATGTCATTAAAGAGAAAATGATTCTTAAAATTACACACTTCCCACTTTATCAACATACCTTCATACTTTGCAAAAGGTCAATTTATTTACCAAACTAGTTCTATACGTATGTCACCATGAATCATTTGGGTTGTACTATAGAAGTCTCACACATGGCATGTTTAGTCTCAACAATAGATCGAATTATTGGTTCGTAATGCAGATCATGGTTGAGTTAGATGTCCAATAAAAGCATTATATTCTAGCACCTACATATCAATCCCTCTTTATATAAGAAGTCTCACCTAAGGTGAATTTCTATAACATAACATAGTGCAAGACAATAATATATAGAGGGTGCAACCATGGTCCATAACTGTACTAACATTCAACACATTAACATTGCAATCATGTCCCATGTTTTGTTATGGCTCAACTTATGATACTCATGTAATTCCATTCATTAAAACACAAGTTAAAACTAATAGAAAATAGACATCATCCATATAAATCAAACACACAAACAAGATTTTAAAGTACGTCCTTATTCCAATTACGGTGCATTTCCAGAAAAAACCATAATGCAATACCATAATAGATAGAGCGTGCAACCATGGTCCATACTTGTACTAACATTCAACACATTAACATTACAATCATGTCCCATGTTTTGTTATGGCTCAACTTATGATACCCATGTAATTCCATTCATTAAAACATAAGTTAAAACTAATAGAAAATAGACATCATCCATATAAAGCCAACGCACAAACAAGATTTTAAAGTAGGTCCTTATTCCAATTAAGGTGCATTTCCAGAAAATAACATAATCAAGACCATAATAGATAGAGGATGCATCCATGGTCCATAACTATACTAACATTCAACATATTAACACTACAATCATGTCCCCTGTTATGTTATGGTTTAACTTATGATACCCATGTAATTCCATGCATTACAACATAGGTTAAAACTAATAGAGTGTAGATGTCATCCATATTAAGCCAACACACAAACAAGATAAATTTAAAGTAGATTGTTATTACACTTACTTCCATCCAAAACATATACATGACCCTAGCAGTAGCTACTTACCACAATCTCAACTCAACAACCTAACTTGCAAAGTGTGACACATTTTATAGTGCTTAGATCAATATAAAAAACTAACACCCAAAGCAATTATTAGCATAAGCTAATCAACTAGCAAAACTATCAACTCGATCCAAGACCTTGAGCATTCCATTTTATAATCATCACCTTTAGGCAAGGCATGGATTCAAAATACTTTCAACTATTGGCTATGTAAACGATGGTCTTTACTCTCCATCATCTTCCTTCTAACATGTGCAAGTCACATTTACTTCTCCACATATTCTTCTTTGTGGACTAAGAAATGAATTCCTCAAGATTTGTTTCCTTCGACTCCAATCACCCATCCTTTATTCCACCTACAACTTTGCATTGAATTCCTAAAAAATAAGTGTCTTATGCTACCACATCCCTTATTGACCCAACACCACATATTGACGAAACACCATGATATTATTTCATCAAAACAAAAGGGCCAACAACATTTATCTACAAATTTTATTATTATAAATTAGTATTCTGATTATTTGATGACGTGGGATAAACATCAAGTCTAGCATCATTTCTCTATTGCATAACTGCAAGGTGTAGGACACACATGTCCCAACATTCTCCCACTTGGCATATACCTTGCAAGAATGTAGTATACCTAGGGAGGTAATATGGGGTACCTAGGGTGGCACCCAATGGGAATGTGGTTATGTGTTATTAGTGGAAGTCATTTAATATATGAGAATGTGGTCATTCAATGTAAGGTGGACTAGGTCCACCATATTAATAAAGGTCCACTATGGTAGTTAGATGTAATAAATGTAAGAAGGTTCTCTATAAGGTTCCTAGGAGATAGAGAGAGTTATATAAAGAAGTGTAAGCAATGTAAGGAAACATAGTAAAGAATATTTGTGAATGTATCAAGCATTGTTTGAGGAGTGTTATCCTTCCTTAAGGATTAATATATGGTGTTACCCTACCTCAAGGGTTTTGACTATTTCTTGTGTTCAGTATTTGGTGAATGGTTTGGTGTTTACTATTGGTTTATTGTTGAAGTATATTTACAGATTATTCAGGTACTTAACAATTGGTATCAAAGAACTTTCCTTGGCCAAAGAAGGGGAGAATTTATTTTCTCTTTTTGCAAATGTTTTTTTTAGGAAAAAAAAAGAGGGCAACGCACTTAAGGTTCATATCTGAAGCTTTCTGAGCTGAATTTGGAAAAAAAAATTGGATATTTGAATTCCACTCAGAAAAATGCCCAACTTCAAAAATCAAATTGGCTGAAATGGAGTTCGGAAAGTGAAGTTATGAGCATTTTAAATTCAGTAGTTTTTCAGGAAAAAGCCGTGATTTTCTGCAGTAAGTTATTTTTAATCCTAGATTTCGTTGAAGATTCATCCCAAGAAAGATGTTTTTTACTAGAAAATATGATGGACCTAATATTGACGAATTCATAAAATACTTGAAGTCATTTTCGAAAGAGAATTGGAAACATTAGGTATTGTGTTATTTAAAGGGTGATGTAGACATTTGGTGGCAATCACATAGCTATAGCCAATTGATGGAATTTTCTGATGAAGCACTTGAAAAAATTATTTTAGATAAATGGTATCATGTTGCTAAAGGGAGAAACAAGAGTTTATTTTCAAGTGGAAAATCTATATTACAGGTTCATGGTTGTATTCACAAAGAAAATTTCATTGTTTCTATTAACCCTAGTTGCCAATTTTTTTATTATCAATGTTCAGTTGGTTAATCAATTGCAAATTCCTGCAAAGAATATCCAAGGCACATAGATTGAGGGTAAAAAAGTTCAAATTTTAAAGATTTGAAGGTTAGTATGGATAAATATGTGTTGCATTCATATTTTTATGTTATGGATATGGATGAAGTGGATATTGTTTTGGGATATCCTTGGATATAGTCAGTGGATACCATTAATATTAATGTGCAAAAGAAGTTTTTGAGTTGTGGTACAAAAAAAAAGAAAATCACATTGCAGAATGTGTCTTTTAATAAGAAAGATGGACCCACAGAGGCCAACAAAGAAGTTATTTTCGAGTTCGAAGATGAATCGGCGATAGAGTCTATAGAAGGAGATGAAGAAAAACCACAGGAAGGGCACAATAGGGAAAATAAAGAGGTCCTTGAATCAAAGGCACAATGTGTTGTAGATTTGAAAAAAAAAAGAACACATTCCTACAGTTGTTGTATATTGCCATCCACATCATATAGAGACACAACAATAATCAAGGCAAGGGTGTGTGCATCGACACATTTATGCATCAACAGGGAACCAGAAAGGAAACTGATCAAGAGGTGCGTGGAGGCCTACTAGCACTACAAGAAGACATCATGCTAGAGAACCAATCACATGGAAACATCAACATAATGCAGATCTAGATCAGGGTGGAAAGACAACAAATGGACATCATGTTTGACTTCCATTGGGATGGATGGTCGTACTTGGTACCATTTGGATACATTACTTAGTCGATCATATTGTATGGTTTCTTCTTGTGTTTCAAGGATGAGACATATGAAGGGAGATGGAATGCAGTATACCTAGGAACGTAATATGGGGTACCTAGGGAGGTACCCAATGGGAATGTAGATATGTATTATTAGTGGAAGTCATTTAATACATGATAATGTGGTCATTCAATATAAGGTGGACTAGGTCATTCTGTGACAGGGCCAACTTCTACATCATCCTTACTGTCTTCATAGTGATCAAATATAAGATAATCTTATTTCTCATCATCACTAGAATATCCATAAAAAATGGGCCAATTTTCATTTCTATGATCAATCTTTAAAACAATAATTCATCAAGAATATAACTGTTAAAAATATCCATTTCAGGAATAGTAGTAACTGTTGCTTCTAGTTGTTCATACACATGATTTTCATCAAGACAAGGCTTCTCATGGATACCTGCGTCGAAGACAAAATTATCCACAGTATTTTCTTCATAGGGACAATAGGTAAAACTTCCTTACGTTCAGAGTTGAGATGATACTCACTTTGAATCCTACCATAAGCTCGGAGGTTCTCCTCTACTTCCTAAAAATCCATGAATAATTGTGATAAATATGTAGATTTTCTTTCTCTTGGGAGAAGGACAAGCTCTAAATGATGAGCCATGACATAGTACACCATGGAAGTAGTCTCCGTGGGTCTGATATCTACAAGCATACTATGATAAACACTGTAAAACCTCCTGTTGAAGACAACCAAGGATTCCTCTTCCCCTCTCCTCAAGGCATTAAAATCATCCCAGTACTGATCAAGGGACTTGTTCTCACCCCACCACTTTAAAGAAACATTGTATAACTCAACCCAAGAACCAATGGAGTCAGCTCCCAAACCCTTAAACCATACAAAAACATCTCCTAAGAAGGATTTGGAAAACAACCTCATGGTAACATCCTCATGAACTATCTGAAACTGATCAATAAAATTCTCAAAATCCTCCACATGCCTCTCAGCTATAACATGATCCTCTCTAGAAAAATGAGGAAAGTACTTAAACAAATCAAGAGGATAAGGATGAAGATTATATCGAAGCTTTAAAGGTTTAAACAACTTGTCTCTGATTCTAGTTTGAAAACTAGTGGGTTGAATATGAGGCTTAACACACTAATGGAAAGGATAAACAGTAACAACAGGATGTGATGAGATTTTAGGAGGTTGTGGTTCAATTTCAACCTCCCCAAGGCTGCAAGGGTGATTGAGTTCAGGAGGGGTTTCAATATGAAGCTCATCTTTATTGGTAGGCTGAGCTGAGGATATAATATTCACTTCTACAACACAGGCAGAAAGCAGGTCTACTTCTTCCATTGACGGATATATAGAGGAAGTTTGGTGATCAACCGAATAAAAAAAGTAAAATATGATCCTCTTTATATGTGAAGGGGAAAACAAAAATGAGCTGATAAAGAACAACAAAAGTTCATGAAGAAACCTCATAAGATGATACCTTGTCATTCCCTTCATCTTTCTGTCAATAGGATCCTCCCCAGTGGAGTCACCAGGTAGATGATTACAGTCAATTTTTGTACCCCTCTCTTGTCTACCATCAAAAGTTGGATCTATGTTGTTCTTCCCAGGGAGCTCTTCAATTTGCTCAAATCTGTCCCCAGCAAAAACACCATTATGTTAGCACTAGTAATCACCCTCAAACTGTAATGATGATAAGCCCAGTACCCATCAGTTTATACAGTAAATGTAAATGAGTTTTAAGGGGGTCAAATGGATAAGACTCAAGATAATAACATTCTAACTCAGAAAATCTGGGTTGGCATGCAAAAACAATTGAGGTCTTGTATCAACTTCATTCAGTAAGTTGGAGTAAAGGTGAATAGGAGGAAGACTTTGGTGAGAAAGTGTAGAGGTATGCTATAGACATCAGGTCTTCTAGTAGTCTAAGGAGGAAAAAACTCAAACACAAGATCTTTTTGAATTCAAATTTTCAAGGAAACCGAAAGACATTATAACAACACTATAATCAAACATTCATCATAATACAATTACAACAATCCATGTGAATCAATCAATCATAAACTCTCTCAGTATCAGAGGAAAATAAGATGAAAGAACAAAGTTGACTTATATTAATCAAGAAGTCTCAAATCAAGTTACATAACCAGAGAACCAATGTTCTTCATCAAAATATTGCAATAAGGGAGCTTAGCATAGCCATCGACCCTTACAAAATATCAAAATTGCCTATATATAAGCATAACTGTTGCAACCATCAGGAGTGTGATTGGATTGCTACATTCAAAGTTTCCAATTGGCATATGCTCTGTCAGATTGTGCAGACAATCTTCTGTTGTCATACGCGAGCTCTTCCGTCTGGACCTTCTCTGTTAGACTGTGCATGCAGCTCTTTGTCAGATGCGAGCTCAAATCTACCAATCCTTTCTGTCTTTGCATTTATGTGATGAGATGAGGTCTCAACCAACACTCTCATTCTCAGTAACTTCCTTCATCGGGATCAGGACAAGGCCTGACACCCATAATTGTTCTTAGATGGTGCCAACGACTTATGCGAGTCAATTTTGACACCTCGAGGTTATGCAAATATTCTTCTATGACCAATACATGCACAACAGGTGGCGGGCCGATAGTGTATGCGCAAGGGTGACGTGGAGAGAAATGCTTGGCACAAACTTGCATGACACAACGAGTGAGCGATGGCCACATGGAAGGAAACAGAGGATGCTAGAGCTTTTCAGACCCCAAACATTTCATTTTTTCTGTGAAAATCATGGGCAGAATGCCACATGATTTATACCATAATGTTCTTGAGGGTAAACCTCAATTATGATTGATTCCTATGAAATAGGTTGCAAATTCTGGTGTTAACAAAATTTGTGTAGGATTTCCAAGAACTCAAAAATGTGATGATTAAAGTTATGTGGTTGTTGATAGAGTCTAAGAAATTGCATATTTTATAGCTTGCATGAAGACAACTGATGCATATAATATTGAAAATTGATTCTTTAAAGAAGTAAGCGTATTGCATGGATTGCCAAAAAGTATTATTTATGATAGAGAAACAAAATTTGTGGGTCATGTTTTTAGAACTCTATGGAAAATGTTAGGAACCAATATCAGTTTTAGTTCAACATACCACCCATAGACTGATGGGAAAACAAAGGTGATAAATATAAGTTTAGGAAATATTTTAAGGTGTATGGTAGGTGACCATCCCAAGAAGTGGGACCAAGTACTTTCGTAGGAAGAGTTTGCATATAATGATTCACCTAATAGAAGAACAAGGTTAAGTCCATTTCAAATTTTGTATAAAATGCACCCAAGGGGAATTTATGAGTTAAGAAATCCAGGAAAACAAGAATTGAGAAGTTTTGATGGTGAATATTTTGCAAAGTATGCAGGAACTGCAGGAAAGAGTCAAGCAAAAACTTCAAGAAAGAAATAATAAGTGCAAATAGAGAGCAGACTTGAAGAGATAATTGAGTTTTCAAGTTGGGGACTTGGCTATGGAACACCTCAGAAAGGAAAGTTTTCCTAGACGGGAATACAAAAAATCGAAACTTAAAAATATTGGACTCTATAAAGTGTTGAGGAAGTTTTCCTAAAATTATTATGAAATAGAACTTTCAAGTAACATTGGAATTTTTCTAATTTTTAATGTCTGAAATTTCTACCCCTACAAGGAAGAAACAAAAATTTTAGCAGATGCACCTGTTAATGAAAAAATATAGAGCATTGAATGGGAGAAAAAACTACCTATAGCACATCAAAAACAGATTGAATCAATTCTGACAAAGAAGGTAGTGAAGAAGAGAAGAGGTAGAGAACACTTTCAGTACTTGATGAAGTGGAAGTGACAACCACTTGAATTTTCCATGTGGATGACAGTAGAGGAAATTTTCAAGTATGGAAAAATTATTGAAGAACTCATGGAAAAAAATCCCATGAACATGTCTTTTCTTCCTCGGGAGTTTGATGAAGGAGCATATTTTGAAGTCAACTCAATCATTGACCTTAAGAAGGCATTAGGAATTTATGAGAGGAAGTTAGTTCCCCATTTCTATGGAAGCTTGTATTCTATTTATTTTCCTAAGTTGTCATAGCTCTAGAAATATTCCAAGTGTGTTACAAGAAGAGAGTGTTTTTCCATGTATTGTAACAAATATGTTTATTTTAGATAGGAAGTTGAAGGAGTTCGACAATATAACATGAGTTGGAGAAAATGAGTGTTATTACCTAGAATTAGAGGTTTTGTTTATATTTGAGGATACAATACAATTTTATGATGGAAATCGATATTTTCTCTTGATTGTATTGATAAAAAAAACATGGGCATGATAATGCATCAGTGGGAATAATGAAAACATAATAATGTTGTTGAAAAATTGTTATATTATTCAAATTTGGTTATCCATTGAGTGATTTTATCCCCCATCTTGATTTGTTGAATGTTTTTAATGGTTGTATTCATTTTGTTTTTGTCGAGATTGATAAATTATGGAAGCATTGAAATCACAAAGGATAAAACTATGATATTTATACTCTTTTGTAGGTTTAATTAAGAGAAATCATCATCTTTAACAAAGTTCCATTTCAACTGAAACACGTCTTTAATCCTTGAAACAAAAACAAGTGTTTGTTTTCCCCAGTGGGTCGACGTCTAGTGTCGTGGTAGTTGGGTCACATAATAGAGAAGGTTCTATAGGTTTCCCCTATGGGTCAGTGATCCGGTGTCCTGGTGGTCAAGTCACATAGTAGAGAAGGTTCAAGATATTTCTCCGGTGGGACAACAGTTTGGTATTCTAGTAGTCGATTAGTAGACTGGAGAAGGAGACATGAGTTCATGTTTCCGATGGTCCAATGAACAATTAACAGAAGTGTCAAATGACATATTTCAGGATCGTTAACTTGTAATTCATAAATTTAGTGGATCTTCCAAATAAAATCAAGTTAAAGGATTTGTAGCTAATCCAGGTTGGCGTCACTTGGCCAAATAGTGAATGCTTTTCCAACAATTACAAATCTAAAGTTTATTATTATAAATAATTATTCTAATTATTTGATGAAGTGGGATAAATATCAAGAGCAACATCTCTCTTTTTGACCAATAAGGAATAGTCAAACCTGCATGCAAATCTTATTATTGAAATAAAATATGAAATCATGATAACATTGAACTAAAGTTATACATGAAGTAAAGATTTTTTAAAGACACAAAAATAATATTATAGAAGCAAGATGGATTACATAATGATATGTGTATGTTCAAATATTAAGATGAAATACTCTAAGTAATCTAATCGAGGACGTTATGAGAGCATTGAACTAAATATAGATTTCAAAGACGCCACAATAATATTTTAGCAACATAATTTACATGATTATGAATAGTCATGTATATTGTATTTAGAGTTATTGGTAATAAAAATTATAGAGGATAAAGTATTTATGAATGTTTATTTAAATTAATTTGGTTTGTGAATTTGTTTCACATAAAAAAGATTAGGATTTATGTGTAAGAGTGTCTTGATGTAGGGTGGTTTAATTATCAATCATAATAATAGAATACAAAAAACAATAGATGTGTATATTATGCTTCCTATACTAACTAATGAGAGAATAAAGTGCATAAAACTTTAAACAAATAGTGGCATATGATAAGAAGAAAATAAAATAAATAAATAGAAAACCAGTGTACAATGATTTCATGGGGAAAACCCTTTCGAGAGAAAAAATCCACACTCCAAAATTACATGCAATGTATTATTCAACAACTAATATATGGTTACACTATATCATAGAGCTTTTTTGATCTCAACAATAGTATTTAGAAATATAAATATTTTAGAGAAATTTCAGTAGCATAACAGTAAGTCAAGAAATCACTCAGATTCCTCCTAGTACCCAAGAACTCAATAAATAGGCATAATGAAATCATAAACCATTTATGGTTTTCCAACTCCACATGTTGAGAACCACCAATAATTAATTGGCCCATCGTTGTTGTTCATCATTAATTTCCTACCATTTCTTAGCATTCATTACCTTCTTTGGTCAGTATTGATTACCCGTTATGCTCAACATCCATTCCCTGCTACTTCTAAGCATTTATTGAGATCACTACTCTGTTGCACAATTGCAAAGTGTATGACACACGTGTCCCCAAATTCTCCCACTTGTCATACACCTTGAAATAATCTAAGGGAGAATGATTGAAATTGTGAGTTAACTACTAGGGGCCATAAGGCCCATAGACTCACAAAGCTACTTGAATTTACCTATGCTCACCAATTCTATAAATGCATCTACAACATTCTGTAAAGTGTCAACTTTCTTTATTATCGCCTTTCCATTCTCTACCATATATTGAATGAAATGGTATTAAATATTAATATGCTTTGTCTTTGCATGAAAAGTGGTGTTCCTTAACCCTTGAAAATTGAAACAAAACCATGCATATAGAGAATACAATTGCAACATAACTGGAAACGAGTGACAATAAGATGAACTCTATAAAGATACCCTTACAAGTATATTGATAATGTGAAGAAGGAAAACAATGTTCAATTCCCTTAAAGTGGGACGATGTTTCACTAAGTAGATATCCAAATTCACAACACAACACAAACATTCCATAATATACTATCTCTTTAAATAACTTTTCCATACTAAAAACCCTAACTACTTGTGGTTCTATCATTTAATGGTTACCAACTACCTAGTGTGCCTTATAAAGTGGACCCTTTTACATTAAATAACTATCTTCTATTATCCAATTGGTCTTATTCAAAGAGGATGGATGCATACAAGAAAACAATAATTCCTAGGTATTATAAACTTGGGAGGTTAGGGTAGGACCCTAACATGACCCCCCCTTTGAAAGAACTGTTGTCATTGAGGATGAGGATGAGAAAATTGTTGCAGGATTGTGGTTGGTTCCCACATGGCATCTTCAGGTGGCATGTATTTCCACTAGATCAATACTTCATTGATCATGCACTAGTGCAATTGATGCTCTCTAGTATCCAAAACTTCTTTCAGATGAAGCCAAATGGAACCTTCTTCATCAGTTTCAGGTAAGTTTGTTTTCACCTTGCACTTCGATCCCTCAACCTTCATTAGACAAGACACATGAAATATTGGATGAATCTTGGAGTGGGATGGAAGAAATAGTTTGTAGGCCACTTGTCCATTGTGTTGGATGATATTATAGGGTCCATAGAACTTGGGTGCTAATTTATGAAGTGTTTTTTGAATGATTTTTATTTATAGGGTCAAAGGTGAAGAAATCCATGATCCCATATTGAAAAAGAACATCTAAAGTGATGTTATATCACTTGTTGCTTCATTCTATTTTGAGCCATAACCAAATTGTCTCTTCAAATGCAAATAATGGCTTCTCTATTGTGGACTGTGTGATCCACTGCTTTCTAAAACTTTAAAGCATGTGGTAAATATGAAGTGACTGACAATGGTTTTTGGCCATACAATTCTTCATATGGGGTCATTTTGGTAGCTCCATGATACAAGGTATTGTACGTCTATTCTACAAAGGGAATCCATTATTCCTATTATTGTAGGATTTTTTTAGGATAAACATATCAAATATGTTTCTTGGAACTTGTTGACCACTTCAGTTTCACCATCTATTTGGGGTGATTATGTAGTACTCATTTTTATCTAGGTACCCTATTTAAAAAACTCCTACCAAAATTTGTTAGTGAAGTTAGGGTCTTAATCCAAGCCAATAGAAGTGGGCATGTCATGTAATTCAAAAATATGATCAAGGAAGACTCGAGCAACTGAGGAGGGGGTAAATGGATGTGGTAGGGCACAAAAATGAATATATTTGGAGAGACAGTCGACTACTACCATGATCATAAATTTGTTGATTGCCCTCAGAAGTCCCACTATAAAATCCATAGAGATGTCCACCCATATGTGTGTTGGGATCGATAATACTTACAATTCCCCTGGTGTCTTTACTACCTCCCCTTTATTTCTTCAAGAGGTGTCATAGGTTACCACAAAATCTTGGATGTTATTTTTCATACCCTTCCAAATGAACAAGTGCTCAGTTCATTCATATGTTTTATGACATCTTGAGTGACCTATTTTAGGTGATGAACATAATTCCTCTAATATTTTTTTTTTTAAGGAAGAATTCTTTAATAGAAAAATATGTCCTTTATATCGCAATATATCTAGCTTCCATGTATACTCCTTAGGATTGTTGGGATCTTCCCAAAGCATGTGGATGAGTTGGATGGTAGTGTCATTTCCCAACCATTCTTGACAAACTTCCTCAATACAACCTAGAATAAGTAAAGATAAGGTGAAGAGGGATCCCTCCTCTTCAAATCGCCAAGATAAGGAATCAACTACCACATTTTTTTACCCTTATATATAATCTCATAGTCATACCATAGTATCTTGGTGACCCACTTATGTTGCTTTGTGGTGAGGATAACCTTTGTTCAAGAAATTAATTTAGACTATGATGGTTATTCTTAATCTAGAAACGTCGTTGGATAAAGTATGGGTGTTAGGTATTTACTGCATGTAGGATGGTCACCATATATTTCTCATATGTGGATTTACCCAAATTGCAGTCACACAAATTCTTACTAGTGAATGTCAAAAGGAACCCTTCTTGCATTAATACTGCTCCAAGACCTCTACTCAAGGTATCACATTGCAAGACAAAAGTCTTAGTAAAATCTAACAACACTAATACTGGATTCGTGCACATGGCATTCTTTAATGTTGAGAAAACATGTTTAGTGGCGTAACTCCAAACAAAGGCATTCCTTTTGAGTAGTGAGGTTAAGGGAGAAACTGGTTTTCCATATTTCACAAAATTCCCATATTAGTCTATAAGTACTAATAATCCACACAAGCTCTTAACACAGTTATCCACTTAATGAGAAATATGACCTCAAAATGAGAACTCTAGCCCAAAACACCTACATCTTTTAGTCAAAAACACCAAAATCAACCCCCAAATAAAAAGTAGCGCTACCAATAGCACCCTTTTTGGGGGGGGTGATTAAAATTGTGATTTATTTGAAATCATGACCTTGACAACTGATACCGTTATAGACAAAAACCTTAAAATTCATCTTTGAATAAAAAAGAGATGCTTCTAGTAACAACAATTTTATTTTTGGAGTTAAATTATGACTTAATTGAAATAGTAGCCTTGACAACTAGTACCGTCACAAATAAATAACTTAAAATTGGCTCCTAAATAGAAATGTGGTAATACTTGATTTTTTTTTTTTTTAATTTACATTAAAAATAAACAAATTAAAAAAAAACATAAACAAGTCTTTTAAAAAGGAAAAAATAACACCTTTAAAAAAATTTGCATTGACACAATTTAAAAAAAAATAAAATCAAAATAAAACATAATTAAAAAAATAAAATAAAACTTAAAAAAAATAAATATAAAAAATAAAATAAAACTCAAAATACAAGCCTAAGAAAAAAAAAATTAAAACAAAAACAATAATAATAAATTAAAAACAAAATTTAAGAAACTAAAACAAAAAACAAAAAAAAGACCAAAACCTAGAAATTGGAGGGGAGGTTGATTCTTAGAATAACCCCTCCCATCATTAACCATGTCCATGCCCTCCAAATCTTCTACTACCCCTACCTTTTCCTCCCAATGTTTGTTCGCATGCTCTGCAAGGGTGCAAGGGGGGAGGGAGTAGGGAGAGAGGGAGGGAGGGGGATGAAGAAGGGAAACATAGGATTTGGAGGGAAGGGGGTGAGTAATGAGGGGAGTGGGGATACTTCGAATCTCCTTCCCCCTAATTGCTAGTTTTTTTGTTTTTAAATTTCTTTTTTTAGCTAAGCTTAGTTAGCTAGATATCATTGTTCACTAGTTTTGGATGTCTATAGACTTAGTTCTATTAAACATGATCCAAATTATAAATTGTTGACTTTTTTTCTCCTTTTTGGCTATATTCCTGTGTTGGTAGCCTTTGCATTGGTGTCTTTGATCTATGTTGTAATTCTTGATTTTGGAAGGTAATATGAAGTTATAGCTTACAAAAAAAGAACTTTTTTTAGTTTGTTTATTTATTTATTTATTTTTGTTTTTTATTTTTAAAATCAGAATTATTATTGTTTTTTCTTTTTAATTTAAAATAAAAATCTTGATTTGGTGTTTTTTTTTTAATTTTTTTACTAGATTGAGAGATGTGAAAGGTTGAGTTTTTTTT
>JZKD02S1702420.1:48890-66571 GCA_000966675.3 Picea glauca | reverse complement strand
GAGAAAAAATCTCACCAAAATCAATTCCCTCAACCCGGGAATAACCCTTTGCTACTAACCGAGCTTTGTATTTCTCCACTTTTCCTTCTGCATTCAACTTATTTCTAAATACCCATTTGTTTCCAATGGGATTTCTTCTAGTCGAAAACTCCACTAGATCCCAAAACGCATTCTTATCCAAGGCTTCCATTTCTTCATCCATGTCCTTTTTCCAGAGCTTTCCATCCTTTGAATCCGCTACCTCCCTAATAGTTCTAGGATCATCATTAGTAATAGAAAAAGAAAAATTTGAATGGAAATCAAATAGAGTATACCTTTCCGGTAGCCTTCTTTCTCAAACTGATCTCCTCAATACTAAAGTATGAGGATCTTCTTCTTTTGATTCATGTTCTTCTGTAGAGTCTGATTCATCATCTTTTAAATCAAACTCTATTTTATCTGGTTCTTCTTTACTTGGTAGGAATTCTTGTTTAACAAAATCCTTCATTTCTCCAAATACCACATCTCAGTTATACACAACCTTTTTAGTTTCTGGGCTCCAAAGCTTATAACCTTTGAGACCATCTTTATAACCAATAAAGATACACTTTTCATCCTTCTTATCTAGCTTACTCATGTTTTCCTTTGGAACATGAACATAGGCCTCACAACCAAAGAACTTGAGATGTGTGAGAGAAGGTTTCTGACCAGTCCATACCTCTTGTGGATTCTTGTCATCTAGCATTGATGAGGGTGATATGTTGACTAGGTAACATGCAATACCCACTGCCTCTGCCCATAATTCTTTCTCCAACCTGACACCACTAAGCATTCACCATGATTTTTTCATCATCATCCTATTCATCCTTTCTGCAACTCCATTCTGCTGAGGTGTGTATAGAGTAGTCTTCTTTCTTGCTATACCACACTTCTTACATAATTCTTCAAATTCATTCTTGTAGAACTGTCCGCTATTATCTGTCCTCAACACCTTAATTATTTTCTCTGTTCAATTCTCAACAAGAGACTTAAACTCTTTAAACTTGTAAAAGACTTCAAATTTCTTCCTGAGGAAATATATCCAAGTATTCCTCAAGAATTCATCTATAAATGAGACATAGTACACATATTTTCCCAATGATGGAACCGACAGAGGTCCAAACACATCACTGTGAACTAGCTATAAAATTCCTTCTTCCCTCGTTGCACTAGAGGGGAATCTTACCTAATTCTGCTTCCCATATACACAATGTTCACATAAATCAAAATCTAGAGAATAGTTAGAAATACCTTCAACCATAGATTTACCATGTAGTAGTCGAAGACCCTTATCTACGATATTCCCCAGTATTTAATGCCACGGCATAACCTTTTCTCGAGAGACTATAGGAGTTCTTTATTCTTCAATTCCAATATCAGGAACAATGGAACTATTACACCCATCATTAATAGTGATTCCTTACAACTTATACAAAGTTCCAAATTGAACTCCCTTCAACAACACCATTGCTCCTCGAACCATCCTGCAGGTTTCCTTTTCAAATATTATTTTTACCCTTGCATCATCCATTTTTCTTACATAAATCAAATTTTTGGCCAATCTTGGGATGTGTAGAACACCAGGTAGTGTTCTAATCCTTCCATATATGAGCCTCAACTTGACTTTTCCTCAACCTATGATTCTGGTTGTTGAGTCATCCCCTATGAAAACATTACCTCTATCATACCATTCATATCCACAGAATTACTCCTTGGGGGGAGTCATATGAAAGGATTCACCTGAGTCAACCAACCATTCCTCATGATTTGCATGTGTCCTTGAAGAATCCATGTACACATCCCCTCCTTCTTCCTTGGAGGTATTTTATTCTATAGAAAGAGATTCTTCATATCCCTTCTTTTTCTCAACTTTGGATCTACACTTCTTGTGGTGCCCCTTTGATGCAGGAGCATCACCATTAGCAATTAAATAATCCAGGTGGAAGACAACTCAACACCAAACGCACATATTTCAAATTGATTTTGAATTCCAAGGAGGGCTCTTTTTTCTGTTTTGAAAGGATTGTAATTTAAAGCTTTTAAATTTTTTGAGGCTTGATCCATCACATAAGGCCACCAAGGATTGTAATCATTTTAATTAGCAGATAATATTGTACATATATTGAATATTGACTAAAATCTGAATGTAATTTCCATTCAATGTAATAGTCCTTAGTAGATGAATGTAATTACTATGATAGGATAATTCTAAGGTAGTCTGGAGGGAAGGCTCAAGAAGCCTTTCCATGTATACATATGTGTATTGTATGCCCAAATGAGGTTGTTGATTGTTATTGTAGTTGTTGATGAATATTATTGTTATTGATGCTGAGAGAGATGTTGAAGCTTATGAAGAGTTGCAAAGAGTTGTATGAGTCCATGTACATATTTTACTGAATGAATACAAGTAGAGAGGTTTGATTCTACATATATGGTGTTGTCTTCATATGACTTATTTGAGTATATGTGATGTTTCTTTATGTTCTATGTGTGTTATCTATTTATGTATCTTTTATGCATGAATATTTTTTTCATGGTTAAGTGTAGAAATATTTGATGTTTGTGTAAGTTTCATTTGTTTTCTCTTCTGAGATTCCTGGTGCAAGGAGTGCACAATGCTTGCAAGGAGTGTGTAGGATGAGTCGAGATAGAATCAGAAGCTCAGATGAGATAACATGAAATTTATAGTTTAATTGCAAGGAGTGTACAATTCTTACAATGGAAGTGCAAGGAGTTCACAATTGTTCAGTTGAAGTGAAAAGAGTGCACAATTTCTCAGAGGAGAGAAAATATTGGAGAAGACCTGTGAAAGGAGTGCATGAGGAAAACACTTTCTTTAAGTGTTGAAGAAGATTTAGAGGAGACGAGCGCAAGGAGTGTGTGAAGATATTTTCTCAGAAATCTCTAAGTTTGAAATTCATTAGAGGTTCCAGGGATGCAAGGAGTATGTCAGAGATCTGAAATACCTCAAGGGCTCAGAAGAGATAGCAAGTACAAGATTTTAGCATGAGGGACTTAGAAAATTTCTAACTCAAAATTTTTAAAGTGCTAGAGGAGCACAAAGGGGGGTGCCAGAGATTTTGTTTATCTCTTGCAGTCAAGCTTAGGAAGGATAGTGATCAAAATATTTAAGGAGGAGAGGATTCATTATTTTAAAAGTTGAATGGTGGAGTTCTATTCGAGAGGATATAGGGTCTTTTTTCACCATTAGATCTAGATAAGTAGTGAGGGGTTTAACCGTATTTAAGACTTCATGCATTCGGAGAATTCGTGGATCAAGTTTAAAGGAGGAGTTATCGAGGATCGAAGATCTACGGTCAAGATCCATTCGGGAGTCTGCACGAGAGTGGACAACCGTTGGATCAGGAGGATTTGCACAAGTTTTAATCGGTGAAGTCTGAAGGACTTTGCACATTCGAAATATTTGGTGTGCGGAGAAGTCAAAACC
The DNA here is from genome assembly GCA_000966675.3 of Picea glauca. NCBI lineage: Eukaryota > Viridiplantae > Streptophyta > Pinopsida > Pinales > Pinaceae > Picea > Picea glauca. Next base: position 63,105 of record JZKD02S1702420.1, on the reverse strand, counting down.
CCCGAAGTTCCGAAGGTCGGAGTGAATTGTGGTCGTCCAAAATCTGAGGACATGTTTCAACAGATCGTGTACTCCACTGGATTAGCACTTTAGAACAAGTTAGGAGTGGAGGAACCCATGAAATCCTGAGGACCCATATTTCATTTGGGTCATCCATCAAAGAGGACATGTGTCGGCAGATTAGAAGGTCGGAAGAATAAATAATTTGGGAGATTAGAAGGAAGCAGAGTTGATTTGGATCGTTGATCACAGGAGGTCACGTAGAAGCAGATCCAAAGGTTCGACACTACAGGGAAAATAGAGTGCAGTGTTGTTTGGAAACATGGCATAATATCCCGTAGTTTAGGTGTAGTGTACCTTTTTTCTTACCAAGGATTTTAGTGCACTATGTAACAATCTGTATACACTTGCGACAGATTTACATAACACATACAGTCTAGTATACATTCCACATGCATTTAACAGTAATTAAACACGTTTAAGTATCAGAGTAAAAACATATATTTTTACTGCTATGATTAAAAAATTCCATAACATTCCATGATAATTCATATACACAGCGGAATCATGATAATATATACAGCACAATCATGTGGAAATGTGATAAGAACATAATTAGATACTTATCTTGTAGCAGTGGAGAAATCCACCAACCAAATGCAGACCTTCCACGAACCTCCCAGCCGTAGACCGCACTGCTCCTCAACTCAACAGTGGGTCACCCCCGAGCTGGGACTGAGCTCCACCCCAGGGAAAGGAATCCTAGGCTAGGCTGAGGTTACAGGGAAAACAACACCAGAATATTTGGAAGGATTCTTCCCAAAGATTTCATCTTACGCCCACTACTGCCAGACTCTCATTCCCCACATGTCTGTTCCGCCCGGGAGTATACACCTTCACACACACAGTCCATCGGTGCTAACCTCCCTCTCTGGGTCTCGGCAACAGGCCGAATCAGGAAGTCTCAGAGCCCGTAGCTGGTGCTGGGCACTCTTTGGAAGAAACCACTTACCAGCAAACTCTTTCACCTGGAAAGAGTTTCTCATAGGCAAACAAGCCTCACGCAGTCTAGAACTGCGTGCCACAACAAACACAGGGAAAAAAAACACAGGCTTCCCAAGAACTGGTTCAACAGCCACAGGATATTCTCATGGTCAAGATTTCTGAACAGGGTTCCACGCACAAGGGCGCTAAGCTTTTCCTGGGAAAATAGAGACTCTTTCCCGAAATTGACATGGACATTTCGTTCAGGGAATGCACACACTGGTTTTCTCTCACAGACAGACTCCACGGATTTGAACAAGGGTAAACATGCATTCTTCAGCACCCAACACATGCTTCCTCTCTGTAACAGACATACATGAGGTCTCTTGCAGACTATCTCCTCCGGCTCCTGCTCAGGGCAGTCGAGTCGAATGGAATGCGAGAGCCCTCCCGAGTTGTTCCTTTCTGTTTTATTTGCATGCGCCAGGCTGGACATTTGTCACCCTAGGAAATGCATGCATTCCATCTGCCTTACTCCCTGTACACGCCTTTCCTTTTTGCTAGGAACTTAGGATAAAATAATATGCACATGGCTTTTTAGGAAATAATATTAAAATATTATTCCAGGCCTAAGTCCCTAGGCTTAGCCCCTAGGCTCAACACTCAGCCCCTTTCCCACCTTCCAGCCCCTAGTTCCTTTCCCACTTTGTGGATGCTCAGTCCCCCTTCACTCATTCATCGTGGTTGGTCTGCACCTGGCGGTGTTTATATTTTATTGATTATTCTGCATAAATACAAGTACAACAACGGGCTCCTGGCCTTCAAACACTTAGGCTTCCTGGCCTAACAAACACATAAGCCTTCCGAATTATACAAAACTTGGCTCACCAGCCTATAGAACACATTTTCAATTCATTATATATATCATGATCTATAATGGGGCTCATCCTTGGGGACACTACATTGGGGACTTGGCACTTCGACGAAAGTGACTCGTTGTGTAGACAGGGAGCACTCCTGAAGTCCCAAATTCATCCTAGTCATCAATCTAGGAGGGGACACGTGGAGTAAGGATAATCGTTTGGATTTTCGATGTCGGGAGATATAAGGAGTTGTGTTGTGTGGATGACCAACGAAAATTGTCGAAGCCCGAAGGGAATTGATCTGGACCGTCCATCGGTCAGAGCATTGTGGACTGTCAATTTGAGACTCTAAGAAATTTCTTTTTCGAAGATCAGGGAGAGTTGTGGAAAAGGGAATTGTGAATAAATCGTCGAAGCTCGAAGACATAATCTAAGCCGTTAATCTCGGTGTTCCTTGTGAACCGTTGATATAGCCACTTAGTGTTTGACAATTCAAAATAATTGTGTTGGCATTGTTGAGCACTCAACACACCCTAAAAATCCTATGCCAATTTTTCACTTTTTGGGTACCACTTAATCTTCGCATTGTTTGAATTCAAATTTTTTTTTTTTTTTTGGGAAAATGTTTTGTCTTTGCTTATTCTCTTGAATCTTGTTAGTTGTTCAAGTTTGTCTAACTTATGAAAATTCCATGATATGAAGAGGCTTAACACTTAAATAAGGAATCAAATGGCCACAACACTTCACCCGACATGCTCCAAAAATTAAGCATTGGAATGAATTAAGATGGGTAAAATAATCACTCAGAAAAAAAAAAAAACTTTAATCGCTGAGCACCGATATTCACCGGCATCGGAGAAAGGAAGATTTTGTTTCACTACAAGTATCAACTACGGACATCGTCGATAGCCTACCCCCTTTAGCATCGATAAAAGGCAAAGAGAATAAACATTTAAAAGAAAGAAACGCTATCGCCGATAGCTGATACCCGACGAACTTGTCAGCATCGGAGAAGACTGAATCATAATGACCATGCTAAACATTTTTCCCCGATCACTGATTCTCGAGCATTTCAGCATCGAGAGTTTTTGTAAGCTAATCTAAAGAAAGCATGTGATAGGCTTATCCTCAATCACCGACCCCCAATACCTTTTTGGCATCGATGATCCCATGTTTATTTTAGAATGTGCAGCTTGTTGAAAACCCCGAATATGATTGATATACATGATTAGGCCATCAGTCCTCATCTACCACGTGTCTTTTCCAGATTGGATAACCATACGATCTATTTTTACCCCGACTCATTATCGATTCCTTAGGCCCAAGTCGCACCTCCAAGTCAATTTTTCCACATCATCACCATACGATGAAATCGATCGAAGTCGGAGGTTTTTCGTAGAAGGATATCAACGAAAAAATCTATAGCGCATCCCCAATCCCCAATCCACCCACTAGGAAAGAGACACGATGGAACATTTTAGCGCTAGATACAATTAGATTTTGATATTTTAATAGGTTAATTAATGTCAAATATTTCATTAGTTACTACTTCGTGTGTGAATCAAAACAACCGTTTGAAATTACTGATAAAACACTTCACCCTCCGCGCCTCCGCCATCATTCCACGATGAATTAAATTTCAAAGATCCAGCGACAAATTTGTTTGAATTTCACTCATCACCAGGATTAATTGGTTGATGCAACATAGTAAGTTCTTTCCTGTTTAAATTATTTTGGGTTATTGTAAATGAGACCATTTTCCACACAAAGGAGTTTAAGAGCATCTAGAGCAGTGAGATGAGAAACTCAAAGATTCCAAGATCCTGTGAGTATCAAACTACAAGGTTTAGCAAGCATTACAGGTATGTACCAGTCTAGATTTTATATGTTTTACTTCATATATACACTTTTATCCAATGTCGCTCTGTATGTTGACCCTAAAGGATTGTTTCAATTGTAGGGAAAAATGCCTCCAAGAAAACCAACCACCAGTCGATCTTCGAGAGCGCTGAAGCTAAAGGAACTAGAGGTAGAAGAAGGCTCCTCCCCAGTAGACGCAATACAATTAGAATTTTCTCCAAGGCCCAAACCAGTCATCAAGATATCTACTAAGAAGATTTTCACTCAACCTACGGCCTTTGGAGACACGGAGGCAAGAACAGGGACCAAGTTTGTACTCCCGCATTGGGGAGAACTCTTCAAGAATACCAGCCAGGAAGTATTCTCGGAATATATCCCGCACAACGACCCCGATATGAGCAAGCTTGATGATGAATTTTTTTTGAACATTTGAAGATCATACCTGCACATGGTGGCAAGCATAACTCTAGTGTTCCCCTCCATAGAACTCCTAAAGTGGCTCATCGACCAAATATACACACAAAGATGTTTGATTAACGATGTCAATGGCGAGTGTCTCGGGGTTTTTCTTCTAGTAGAGATGCAGAGTTATTACAAGCTTAGAGACTTGGAGGAGCGGCTAAACATAGATTTCTTCATAAAATTTTATGAGCATCATGAAACTGACCGACTGATGGCTTCATGGTGGAGAGAGGATAAAAAACACACCTATCGGACCTCCGACTGGTACTAGATGGCCAACTTAAGGGAGTCATATATCTATCTAATGGATATCATCTATTGGTTGTATGGGGAGAAGGATTGTTCCATGTTTTCAAAGGAATGGATGCCTATAGCTTACACAATAGTCATTTCTGGGAGAGGTTTTAACTGGGTAGCCATCATTTCCAAGCAGCTAAGCATTTGCATACAACATGATTAGATGCCGAAATAAGCAGAGACTCGATCCTTCTACATGGATTCGTATTTACTGGACATCATCTACACCAAAAATGTCTTTTTCGAAATGAACTTGAGTGGGCATACCTCAGAACTCTCGGTCCATGTTTACTTTGGATTTTTATGGGAGAATAGGTACAAAAAATCGTACTCCCTTATCTGCGATGAATTTGACACCGCATTAATTTTATTCTTTTCAAGAAAGAGTGTCTGAGGCTATTGACTGTGACAAAAAGAGTGATAGAAAAGGTTGGCCACTGGTATCTGGACAAACACAATACCTACATTAGGGTATTCGGGGCCACTGGAGCACCTCATATCCTACCTATGCATGTTCCTGATCGACAAGTTGTAGGGGAGATATGCTACCAAAATATCCTACAAGGCTACAATGCTACTCTGGTGAAAGATAAGAAGCGTGGATTTATACCTTATGGGTTCCATATAGGTTTCTACCTAGTAAAAGACACTGCTCAAGACAATCAAGAAGGACTGAGCCAATTGGAGTTCTAATTCCAGACTGATCGTTTCTGAAAACATGACCCGAGGGGTCTAGTCTTGAAACACGCATCGCAAGTGTCGTCATGTTGGCCTTACGCCCACGAAAAATTCGAAGATGAGGTATTCACTGAAAATTATCAGTATTGGGATGAAGTCGTTGTAAGGATGGTCGACCGTAATATGACCAGGTTCAAAGCCATGAGCCTGGATGAATAGGAAACAATCCTAGAACAATCAGCTTAAGGGGCCCTTAGGGCCAGGGAATAAATGATAGAGGTCTAAGTAGCAGAAGCCCCCTAGGTAGTGATCGAAACAAAAAATATTCCATGGGTAACCTCGACGCAAGATAGAATTTCCCCCGAGGCTCAGGACACGTGGGAGAGGGGGTTACTCATGTTAGAAAATCGGTAGCAAATAATCAATCAGCTTCAAGATGACTCGGAGATCATAAACATGGCAAGGCTCTCTGAATAAAATCCAGATGGAAGCAAGATGGTACCAAGCGGCCCTGAATGCATAGACCTTGATGAGTTTACTGGGTTAGATGACCCTAAATTCAGAACTTCACCGCCTGGATTGCCGATAGGTGTTTCGGCTCAGTCAGGGACTGTCAAAGCATCGTAGAGGACCAGCGTGTCAAATCCCTTAAGTGAACTAATAAATATATATGATGATGATGATAGCCTAGAAGTATCTCTTGTGACCCCTGTGCATATCGAATAAGAAAAGGGACCAGAGAAGACATCTTCTCCTACTCTTGACGCCCAAATTTAGGAGGTTTCGTATAGAGAACAAGAAGACAAAAGTGTCCTAGACACTAAGTTGACCGATGCACCAGAGACCCAAGCAGACAGTTTAGAGGATGAGCCAACGTCAGATGATCCAAAGCAAGAAACCCCACATCAGGAAATCGACATCTCAATGACCGATTAACAAGTAAGTATCGAGCCTATCCCCAACGCCTCTATTTCCATTGGTACGCAAACCCCTGATGAGCAATAGACAGAAGCTGGGCCTTCAGAGCACAACGAGGAAGTTCAAGAAACCAATCTTGAAAAAGTATATACCATCGGAAGTATGGGATATACAATCACCTGGGGAGAGAAGAAAATCCATGAACCTATGGACGAAGTAGCCAACATGCATGCCATAGATTATGATCGGAAAAGGAAGGCTATCGTCCAGAGGACCACCAAGAAGAGGAGGATCACTTTAGATCGCTCCATCCTCATCACTATAGAGGAACACCTAATCAACACAGAGCATGCTAAGATGCTCGAACTCATTGGCACAGGGATGGAAATAACATATTCCACCCTGGACAGAGCTAAAAGAGATGAAGAGCAACTGGTCGCTACCCTGAAGGAACTAGAACATTTGCACCACTTGGCAAAATACTAACAGGACACCACATAGGTCGTGTAAGGAGAAAATTCAAGGAGGCCTACAAAAGGTTCACAAATGAACAACACCTATTCACTGCAAGGATAGTTGAGCTTTAGGAAGACACCCTCATGGAACTTGCGACGTGCAAAGATATGGAGAGGTGGTACGAGAAAGCACAAAAGGCCATGGAAAGAATCGAGTATATTAGCGTGGTGCAAAAGGACCGAGACACTGAAGAGAATGACATCCAGGTGTTAATATAAAGAATCATCGATCACATCAATAAATTGACAGAGTATTGGGAAAAAATGGTACGGGAGCCTCACCGGGAGATTCAAGAAAAATGGGTCAAGTGAAAGAAGAGCTGGGTCAAAATCAACAAGGAAATGAAGGATATCAGACTGTCCTGAGTTTGGCATGCCCGACGAATTTGTCAACTTGCGCGACATAGTCAAATCTCACATCGAGAAAGACTCATTATGGGCCAAAGAAATCACAAAGGTGACAGACATGGTGCAAGGACAGGTGAGACAGTTTATGGAACACCCGATCAAATTTTGGGCTATGCTACAACAATTAAGTGCCATTATAGTCAAGTATCAGGCACATGTGGTAGATATAAGAGAGATTCACTCAGCCCTGATGGAACAACATATATTCCCATATGCCAATTCCTGCAAGGATCTATTCATCAAGTGGTCACAGTACGAGAGGAGTCACCCTCTTAAGTGATATCTTGAGATGACTCACAAAAAAATTGATAGGAGAGAACGCCATGTGGCGAATTTTGTTTTTCTTATCTGCATTTTATTTGTTATTTTTAGTTATTTTTATGTTATAAATAAGAGCATCAAATGATTAGTTAGAGGTCGATGGTTTTTGCAAGAAACTCTCATTTTGGTTTTGTTAAGAACTATTTTGGAGCGACCTTTAATTGAGAATTCCTTCTGGAACAGATAAAAGTTGTGTTTTTCATCAAATGCGTGTATGATTGGATGTGGAGAAGAACTATTTCCTATTTCGTCTCATGAATGGATGTAGTAACGAGTAAGAGATATTAAATCTATTGATAAGTTATCTGATGCAATGTTTTACAGTTCTTTCTTTAATGATGAAAAAAAATCTTTGTGTTATTATGTGATGGATGATTAGAGTTAAGTGAATTATTTTACTTTCCATTCTTTGTCGCATGCATGTTTTCTTCTGATAATTTGTATCTCAGTCAGAAATTGCAATACTCACACTGTTAACATATTAGTACTAGGCCTATGGTAGACGATGGTTGTCTACATTCTTGAGTAAAGGGTTATCCCAAGCTCAACCTCTTCTCCAGTAGTTAAACATGTTCCCTTTTTGTTACCTATTTGGTTTATACTGGCTTTCATCTTGTATTTGTCCCATCTAAGAGAAAATACAAAAAAAAAATGTTTGAAGTGAAGGAGAGACCTTCACAAGAAAATGTAAAGCCCATTGATTAATTGGCCGGATCACAAGATCTGGAGAACCATTCCAACATTAAACCCACAGAGTCTAATTGGGACTCAGTGGTGGTTTGGTTTCTGTTGTTGAGTTAAAGGGATTTAGGTCCCATCAATAGAATTGGTGCTAGAAGGAGGGCCTGAGAATGAATGGTTGAATATAAATTTCACATAATATTTCAGACAACCTGTAGATTCAGAGAAGCCCACATGCATGGCTAGTCACTCCCAAGACAACCCACACACACTGAGTACTTCTAAAATGAGTAACTCACCCCAGCACGAGGAGGAATTCTTGTTCCCTGATATACCTTATGCTTTTCCTCACGAGGAGTTAAATTAATTCAAAAGAATCACAAGAGCATACACTCGATATATCAGTGTGTTGCCTTTAGCTCCATTACCTCCTCGAAGAAAACAAATAAGTAGACCAATGGTTGAATCCCCTGACTAGTTTTTTGTGCACACGGTAGAAGACCTAATAGATTTTGACCTCACCAAAATCGAACATCCTCTCAATCTAATCCCTGAAACACCAGCCGATAACTTATTTGAGCCTGATGAGTTTTCAGAAGAAGGGTTTAACTTAGGATCTAAATATATGGAAGACAACAACGACCATGATGAAGAAAGGGTAAACCCACCACAAAATAATAAAGCTTAGTTAGCTAGAGATTCTTTGTCCATCCTTGGACGAGTACATAACCTTCCCCGACACCTAGAGAAATTACTTCCTAAGTTCAACCCCGAGACCTCGGGATTGCCTCAGGATCATATCAAGAAATTCATAATAGCTATCAGACTTATGAATGTCCAACATGAAGATGTATTTTGTAGGCTATTCCCTTATACTTTTGAGAATTTGGCTTCCACATGGTATTTGAACTTGCCTGTAGGATCTATAACTAGTTGGACGAAGTTTCAAAAAGACTTTTAAGATAAATTTGCAGAAGAAACTACTACGGGAGCTCTGATGGATGAGTTGTTCATCGCCACCATGAGTTCAAAGGAAATAGTCAAATATTTTAATGAAATATTCACTACCATATTAAACAAATTCCATCCCGAAGATAAACCTACTCATGAATTGCAAATCGAAGTATATGCTAATTCTCTCCCAACTTCCATTTCCATGTTTATGAAGAGGGATACCAAACTAACCCTAGCTGAGAATTTTGAAGAAGACAAAACGATAGAGTTCCAAATGAAAGGATGTAAATAAGGCTAGGTATCGTTAGTTAAGAAATAAGTTCAACCTCCTCCCAGGAGAGGACTATTGCTTACTAGACCCCCAGGAAAACAAACAAAACAAGCTACTGAAAAGGGAAGTGGGGACATATAGGATCTCCAATGCATGGTAAAAAATATGTCAAACGAAATCATAGACATGAAGAGAAGTGCATGGGAGGAAACCAATTCCAAAGGCCCTATAAGCCTTTATTTAAAAGGAATCCACCTTTCAAAGCCATTTAACCTCCTAGAGACAATTTAAACATTGGTTTGGGAAATGTAGCATTTGACTCTTTCTGTATTTATCACCAAGAGAATCACTCCAAAATAGACTGCCCCCAATGGGTGCATGCCATGAATTTGATGGCCAACCAGTTTCTGACTGAAGTCTCCCTGACCGAACAATCGAGCGTCTCCAATATGAATATTGTCGATCAAGAAGAAATTGATCCACCAGAAGAAACAACCATGTTGATATGGGATCCTTACCTAGCTATGCCTTCTGATGACATGTTTGAAGTTCAAGAACCACCTACAGAAGTCTTGGTTGCACAAACACGAAGTAGGGGTCAACCTGTCTCAAACGACCTGACCACTACCCAAACTTCGGGAGGAATATCAACTCTCGATCACCCAAAAGCACCTTTTTCTCCTCGTCATAACCCTATAAACATCCATACCAGAGAATCGCCCAAGATGGACTACAACATAGTTGAATATTTGAATAATTTGAAGGCTAATATATTAGTTATGAACATATGTATAATCCCTCAGCAAAAAGACTTCTTGGTACAGGCTTTGAAATCAGTAGAAAGTCTTGCGATGAGCATTGACCCAGGAAAAAATCTAATCCCCACAGATCTAGGGAACAAATCAACTATGAACGCTTGCTCCAAAGATAAGAAGGGAAAGCCTTTTATCCCATGTTTCCTTTTAACATTCAAAGTCTTTAACATAAACCTCCATAATTATTTGGTCGATTTAGGAGCATCCTCTAATGTTATGCCACTATCTATTTGCAAAAAAATAAATGCAGTCCCTCTCAAAAGAAATAAACATGTAATACAACTAGATAGAACCCAGGTGAAGTTCATGGGAGAACTCAAAGATGTAATGATCAGAATAGTGACACATCCTAAGTTTTTGCAAGTGATTGACATCATTGTAGTAGATATCCCAGAAGCTTATGGATAACTATTAAGCCGAGATTGGTCTGAGAAGTTAAACAGGTACTTTAGTATAGATTGGGCTCACCTTTGGCTACCATTAAAAGGGCACAAAAAATATGATTAGAATTGATAGGGAAAGATATATGAAACATATTGTCACCAACCTAGAAACCCTAAACAAACCCTCATCAATAGATTTCCCTGTGTTAGGAAATTATTCTTGTGATTCCTTCTTCGAGAACTTCTCCCCTCTCTCATATAAATTCTCTCTTACCCAAAATTCTGAAATGATTTTTCGAGAGGAATTTTCGACGACGGCGGAAGAAATCCTCTTATGCCAAGATCCTACATTAGAAATAACATAACTCAGGGGGGGGAAAGAGGAAAGTAAAATTCCAAGTTTGGACCTTATACTTTGACGGCTCCAAATTCCAAGAAGGGTATGGGGCAGGGTGCATCCTCATTGATCCGAAGGGTAAACGACATTTCTTGTCCAATCGACTAGAGTTTGAATGCACAAACAACATAGATAAGTATGAAGCTCTAGTACATGGGCTAAATAAATCCATAGAATTAAACGTCAAATAATTGAAGGTTTTTGGAGATTATGAAATCATTGTTAGAAAGATAAGGAACACTATACATTTCAATTCTCCACACCTAAAGAATTACCAACAAGAAATACACAGGTTAATAGATCACTTTGAAGCTTTCAATATTACAACGATCCCCAGAGCAAATAACATTCTCGTCAATTCACTTGCCACTGCTGCTTCAAGGCTGTCACCTCTATAGGATTATGAAGACTCCTGGTTTACTGTGGAATTTCTCTACAAACCATCAGTGCCCAACAATATTTCTAATTGGAAGGTCTTTGAAGGAGATGAACAGATCATAATTTTTTTGACTAACCAAGATAATTTCAGAGACTTGGCTATTGACGATGAAGTATTCCATGAACAATCAATGGAAACCGACCTTCATATAGATCAACTAACTGACAGATCGAAGTCTCACACAATACCGAAAGGGGTAGCTAATTTAGAAAATATTTTTGACCTAAAGGAACGATTTAAGGGGTCAAAAAATGAGAAAACGGGTATTTCCTGTCCCATGCATGAAACTATAAATCTCGGAACCCCGAACAACCCTTAAAATGTAAAACTCAGCAAGACAATATCTAAAAAAGAAAAGAAGGCCTACCTAAAACTCTTCAGACAATATCAAGATTTCTTTGCATGGTCCTACCGAGATCTGAAAACTTATGATACCTATATCATTAAACAAACTATCCCTTTAAAGCTTGAAGTAAAACCCTTCCAACAAAAGCTCTGGAAGTACCACCCATCCCTTGAGCCTCTCATGTGTCAGTATTTAAAGAAACAGTTAGATGCCAAAATTATCTTCCAGGTTAGACACTTTGCATGGGTAGCTAATTTAGTGCTTGTAAGGAAAAAGTCTGGAGAGATTCTCCTATGCGTGGATTTCAGAAACCTCAACAGAGCTTTAGAAAAGGAAAACTACCAAGTCCCACCATTGGAGAAGCTCCTGCAAACTGTGTCTGGCTTTGATATTTTCTCCTTGCTGGACGGTTTCTCAGGTTACAACCAGGTTCTAGTTTCATAGGAAGACCGTTTAAAAACTACCTTCCGAACCAAGTGGGGAAACTTCGCTTACAAACGCATGCCCTTTGGGTTAATCAATGCAGGGGAAAACTTCCAGAGGACCATGGATGTATCATTTTGGGAACTAATCAACAAGTGTGTAGTAGCTTAATTGGATAACGTGACTTTGTATTCAAAGAACAAAGAAGATCACATCCAATACTTAACCTAGACTTTTGAAAGGTGTAGAAAATATAGTATATCTGTAAACCCCAAGAAAACTATCTTTGGTGTTGAGGAGGGTAATCTATTAGGTCATATTATATCCCAGGAAGGAATTCGTATAGACTCGAAGCGGTTCAAGGCTATAACTCAACGCTTGTTACCTCACAACAAAAAGGCAATGCAATCCTTCTTTGGGAAAATTAATTTTGTAAGAAAATTCACTCTCGATTTCATTGAGATTGTCAGACCATTACAAAAAATGATCTACAAAGATGCTGAATTTAAGTGGGATGATGAACGAAAGGATGATTTCAACAATATTAAGACTGTGATATCTAAGGCTCCAGTGTTGTAAAGCCCCAATTTTAGTAGATATTTTTTCCTCTATACTTTCGCCTCCGGCCAATCGTTAGTTGTAGTATTGAATCTAAAGGATGATGACAAAAACAAGGATCTTGTGTCGTTCATGAGAAATAATATCCAAGGAGACGAACTAAATTATCCTGCCATCAACAAGTTGGCTTATGTAGTTTACAAAGCAGTGAAACATTTCATATCTTACATCCTAAAGAATCATACCAAAGTCATAGTGCCTCACCCTACGGTCTGATCCTTATTCAATCAACAAGAGATGGGGTAAAGAAGGGAAAACTGGATGGAAATAGTCCAAGAATTTGACTTGGATATAAAACCTACTAAACTGGTTAAGGTTCAAGGATTGTGCAAATTGGCAGTTGAAGCCCATGATCAAATAAATGATGACCCCGGATGGGAAAACAAATTAGCATTGTGGTGTGGTGAAGCGTCATATGTCTCCCTGAGACAAGAGTCCTGGTATGAGAAGATGACTTATCTCCTACATCATGGTACTTATCTAGAAAACCTAAAACCTAGGGAAAGGAGAGCCCTAAGGTTAAAATCAACACAATATCACCTCATAAAATCAGTACTCTTCTGAGTTAACTACGATTGGGTACTCTTAATATGTCTCGAACACGAAGATGTAGACAAAGTTCGGAAGGAATTACATGATGGTCCTGCAGGTGGACATTTCGTAGGAAACACCACTGATCATAAGATACTACGAGCTGGATATTATTGGCCTACCCTGTTCAAGGACACTCACACATACACTAGGAACTGCAAGACGTGTCAAAAAAGGTTTAGGGAGGGAAAAGAGAGAAGCTATCCCACTCCAACCGGTGGCCTTTTCCAGGCCATTCGAGAAATGGGGGTTATATATCAAATGAGAGATTACATCGAATTCCTCAAAACAACATAGATATATAGTGACCACCATATATTATTTCATGAAATGGGCATAGGCCATCCCTCTGACTCATGCAAATGAAAAGGTGGTGATCCAATTCATAGAACAACATCTGATCACAAGGTTCGGTATGCCTTCTTTCCTTTTTTTTTTTATAATGCCGCTTAATTTTCCTCCACACTATTAATAGAGTTTTCTCTAGATAAAGGAATCATAATTAGTTACTCTGCAAACTATTATCCACAGGGAAACGGAGTTGTTGAATCAACGAATAAGAACATAGTGAGGATATTGAAGAAAATTGTTACAGACAACCAAAGGAATTGACATAGCTCAATTCATAACACTTTATGGGATGATAGGGTCACACCCAAAGAAGCTATAGGGAATTCCCCATACATTCTAGTATATGAACATGAATCCATTCTCCCGAATGAGATTTATCTTCCATCTCTTCAACTTGCCCAAGATTCTAGAGGGGAGCCCTCATCAGTCAAGCAACAAAGAATTGACACATTTCTCATGCTATAAGAAGAAAGGGAGAAAGCTAAATCAAAGTTCATAGCCCACTAGCAGATAGTTAAAAGGTGTTTTGATAAGAATAAGGCTAAAGAGAAGAATTTTGAGGTAGGGGACTTAGTCCTAAAATGGGATAGAGAAAATGAGCCTAAAGGAAAATATTCTAAGTTTTAGAATCTATGGCTCA
>JZKD02S1702420.1:21985-48593 GCA_000966675.3 Picea glauca | reverse complement strand
CATAGAGAACTCTCTTCCTAAATCGACGCTGACATACAAACACAAGAAATGATGAGGAACTTGTGGTTGTTTCAAGGGATTCTCTATCTAACCTTCGCAGATGAACAAATTTGGAGAAATGCGTAAGTGGCTGCTTAGTGGTCTGGTAAGACCTTAAGGGAAAGAAGGAAATCTGGAAAGGACTACATACACCTCAGAGACAGAGCTAGTGAGTTTCACCTTAACCACCCCATGTTTTTGCAAATAACAAACGTCCTCCTCTCAGAGAATTTTGCCGAAATAAAAGTCAACTATATCAAATCAGTGCACAGTAGGAGAGGGTATGCAAATATATCCTCTGGGGCTATGGCTGCTCACTGGCAACAAAGAAAGGTTTGTGATGTCGGGGTGAATCCGTCGAGGCTATGGACACTCGCTGGCAGCGGAGCAACACCGCATCAAATGAATGGGGGTAACTAAAAGGCCTAGTTCCGGTGAATGCTTTACTAGACTCTTATCAAAAGAAGTCATGAGTCAAGGTTACAGGAAAAGAAGGTGGAATAAAGGTTAAAAAACCCCACAGGTAGGCCCAGATGCATCAACTAGGGAAATTCCAAATGCAAAGGTAAAAGAAGCTCTGATGAAAACCAGTTAAGTTCCTAATCATCTTTTTTCATCAGTCGAGCCCGAGGAAGGGACAAAGTTTCTTCTTTCTCCTAGTACTTCGCCATTTTTTTAGAACTCAACACACCCTAAAAAGCCTATGTCATTTTTTCGCTTTTTGGGTACCACTTAATCTTCGCACTGTCTGAATTCAATTTTCTTTTTTTTTGGGAAAACGTTTTGTCTTTGTTTATTCTCTTGAATCTCAATAGCTATTCAAGTTTGTCTCACTTATGAAAATACCATGATCTAAAGAGGATTAACACTTAAGTAAGGAATCAAATAGTAAAAAAACTTCACCCAACATGCTCCAAAAACTCAACATCGAAAGGAATTAAGATGGGTAAAAGAATCACTAAAAAAAAAACAACTTCAGTCACTGAGCGTGGATCTTCACCATCATCGGTAAAAGGAAGCTTTTGTCTCACTACGAGTATCACCTACGGACATCACCAATAGCCGACCCCCTTCGGCATCAGTAAAAGGCAAAGAGAGTAAACACTTAAAAGAAAGAAACGTTATCGTCGATAGTTGATACCTGATGCGCTTGTCAGCATTGGAGAAGACCGAATCACGACAAACATTATGACCATGGTAAATGATTTTTCTTGATCACCGATTCCCGAAGTGTTTCGACATCGATATTTTTCTTAAGCTAATCCAAAGAAATCATGCGATAGGTTTATCCCCGATCATCGACCCTCGATACATTTTTGGCATCGACGATCCTAGATTTATTTTAGAACGCGTAGCTTGTTGAAAACCTCAACTTCAATTGATATACACGATTAGGAAATAGGTCCTCATATTACACGTGTCTTTTCTAGATTGGATAACCATACAATCTCGTTTCACCTCGAGTCATTATCGGTTCCCTAGGCCCAAGTCGCACCTCCAAGTTAGTTTTTCCATGTTAGTACCATACGATGAAATCGATCGACGTCGAAGGTTTGTCGCAGAAGGATATCAATGAAAACATTCATAGCACATACCCAATCCCCAATCTTCCCACTAGGAAAGCGACACGATGGGACATTTTAACGCTAGATACGATTAGATTATGAGATTTTAAGAGGTTAATTAACACCAAATCTTGCATTAGTTACTACTTCATGTGTGAATCAAAATAGTCGTTTGAAATTACCGATAGAACACTTCACCCTCTGTGCCTCTTCCGTCAACCCATGATGAATTAAATTGAAGAGATCCGGTGACAGATTTGTTTGAGTTTCACTCATCACCCGAATTAATTGGTCGATGCGACATGGTAGGTTCTTCCCCATTTAAATTATTTTAGGCTATTGTAAATGAGACCATTTTGCACACAAAGGAGTTTCAGAGCATCTAGAGGAGCGAGACAAGAAATTAAAAGCTTCTGATATCCCATGAGTATCAAACTACAAGGTTTATCAAGCATTACAGGTATGTACCAGTCTAGATTTTCTGTGTTTTACTTCGTATATACACTTTTATCCAATGTCTCTCTGTACGCCGGACCTAAAGAATTGTTTCGATTGTAGGAACAATGCCTCCAAGAAAACCAACTAGTAGGTGATATTCGAGAGCGTTGAAGCTAAAGGAACCAGAGGTAGGAGAAGGCTCCTCCCCAGTGGCCGCAAAACAGTTAGAATTTGATCCAAGGCTAGAAACAGTCATTGGGACATCTACCAAGAATATTTTCACTCAAACTTCTGGAGACACAGAGGAAAGCACAGGGACCAAGGCTGTACTCTTGCACCGGGGAGAACTCTTCAAGAATATCAGTAAGAAATAATTCCTGAAATATATGCCACACAACGAACCTGATATGAGGAAGCTCGATGATGAAGTTTTTCCGAACATTCCAAGATCATACCTACACATGGTGTAAATAAGAACTCCAGTGTTCCCCTGCATATAACTCCTAAATTGTCTCATTGATCACACAAACACACAAAAATGTTTGATTAATGATGTCAATGGTGAGTGTGTTGGGGTTTTTCTTCTGATAGAGGTGTAGAGTTATTATAAGCTTAGAGACGCGGAGGAGTGGCTAAACACATATTTTGTCATAAACTTTTATGAGCGAACTTTTATGAGTGCTACAACATCAGCCGACTCATGGATTCATGGTGGAGAGAGGATAAAAAATACACCAATCAGACCTCCGATTGGTACCAGAAGACCAAATTAAGGGAGCCGTATATCTATCTAATGGCTCTCATCTTTCGGTTGTATGGGGAGAAGGATTTTTCCAGGTTTTCAGAGGCATGGATGCCTCTATTTTACACAATAGCCATTTCTGGGAGAGTTTTTAACTGGGGAGCCATCATTTCCAAGCATCTAAGCATTTTCATATAACAGGCTCAGATGTCGAAAGAAGGAGAGACTCCATCCTTCTACATGTCTTCATATTTACTGGATGTCATCTGCGCCATAAATTTATTTGTCAGAATGAACTTGAGTTGGCACACCTCAGAACTCCTGGTCCACATTTACTTCGGCATTTTATGGGAGAACAAGTTACAAAAAATCATACTCCCTTATCTTTGATGAATTCATCACGGGCATTCATTTTATTATTTTAAAGAAAGAGTGTTTGAGGCTATCAGCTGCGGAAAAAAGGGTGATAGAAAAGGTTGGCCACTGGTATCTGGATGAACGTGATACCTACATTAGGTCATTTGGGGCCACTGGAGCACCTTATCTCCTACCTATGCATGTTCTTGATCGACTAGTAGTAGGGGAGATATGCTACCAAACTATCCTACAAGGTGACAACGCTACTCTGTTGAAAGATAAGAAGCAGGAATTTATACCTTATGGGTTCCATATAGGTTTATACCTAGTAAAAGACACCACTCAAGACAATCAGGAAGGACTGAGCCAATTGGAGTTTTGATTCCAGACCATTCATATCCACAAACATGACCCAAGGAGTCTAGTATTGAAACACGCATCGCAAGTGTCGTCCTGTTGGCCTTACGCCCACAATAAGTTTGAAGATGAGGTCTTCACAGAAAATTATTAGTATTGGGATGAATTCATTGCAAGGATGGTTGACCCTAAGATGACAAGGTTCAACTCCATGAGCCTGGATGAATAAGCAATAATCCTAAAACAATCGTCTCAAGGGGCCCTCAGGGCCAGGGAAGAAATGATAGCAGTCGAAGTAGCATAATCCCCCTAGGTAGCGACCAAAACAATAGAGATTCCCCGGGTAACCTCGATGCAATATAGAATTTCCCTCGAGGCTCGGGATGCACGTGAGAGGGATTTACTCATGTTAGAACATGCACAGTGGATAATCGATCAACTACAAGATGACACAGAGATCATAAGCATGGCAAGGATCCCTGAAGAAAATTTGGATGGAAGCCAGACGGGACCAAGTGACCCTGAATTCATAGACCTTGATGATATTACTGGGTTAGATGACCCTAAATTCATAACACCACCACCTGGATCGTCGACAAGTGTTTCAACTCAGCTAGGGACCATTGAAGCATCGCAGAGGACCAACCTATCAAATTACTTAATTGAACTGATAAATATATATGACGATGATGAGAGCCCAGAAGTATATCTTGTGACCCCTGTGCATATCAAAGAAGAAAAGGGACTAGAAAAGACATCTTCCCCTGCTCCCGACGCCCAAATTCAGGAGGTTCCACAGAAAGTATAAGAAGCCAAAAGTTTCTAGACACTAATGTAACCGATGCACCAGAGAGCCAAGAAGACAGTCTGGAGCACGAGTCAGGGTTAGATGAGCCAAAGAAAGAAAGCCCATAGCAGGAAATCGATGTCTCAACAAACGATGAATAATTAAGTACCGAGGCTATCCCTGACGCCTCTATTTTAATCGGTACTCAAACCCCCGATGAGTGAAAAACAGAAGCCAGGCCTTCAGAGCACAACGAGGAAGTTCAAGAACCCAATATTGAACAAGTATATACCATTGGAAGTCTGGAAAATACACTCACCTAGGGAGATCAGCAAATCCTCGAACCTGTGGATGAAGTATACAACATACATGCCATAGCTTATGATCAGAAAAGGAAGGCTATCGTCCAGAGGAACACCAAGAAGAGGAGGATCACTTTATATCGCTCCATCCTCATCACTATAAAGGAACATATAATAAACACAAAGCACACTAAGATGTATGCACTCATCGACACAGGGATGGTAATCATAGATGCCACCTTGGACAGAGCTAAAAGATATGAAGAGGAACTGGTCATTGTCCTGAAGGAACTAGAACATTTGCGCCACTTGGCGAAATACTATCAGGACACCACACAGGCCACGGTTTATCTAAGGCACAAATTCAAGGAGTCCTATGGTAGGTTCACAGATGAATGACACCTATTCACTAAAAGGATAATTGAGCTTCAGGAAGACACCCTCATGGCACTTGCGATGTGAAAATATATGGAGAGGTGGTACGAGAAAGCACAACAGGCCATGGAAAGAATCGATTATATCAGCACGGTGCAAAAGGGTTGATATGTTGAAGAGCACGACATCCGAGTGTTAAGAGAATGAAGCATCAACCACATCAAGAAATAGACTGAGTATTTGTAAAAATGGTGTGGGAGCCTCATCAGGATATTCAGGAAAAATGGGCCAAGTGCGAGAAGAGTTGGGTCAAAATAAACAAGGCAATGAAGGATATCGAGCTCCCCAAGTTTTGCATGCCTGACGATTTTGTCGACTTGCGTGACATAGTCAAATCGCACACCAAGAAAGACTCATTATGGGCCGAAAAAATAGCAAAGGTGACATGCACGATGCAAGGACAGGTGTGACAGTATATGGAACACTCAATCAAAGCTCGGGCTATGTTGCAATATTTAAGTGCCAGTATAGTCAAGTATCGGGCACATGCGATAGAGATAAGAGAGATTCACTCGACATCGATGGAACAACATAGATTCACATACGCCAACACCTGTGAGGATCTATTCATCAAGTGGTCATATTATGAGAGGAGTCACCCTCTTTAGTGATATCTTGAGATGACTCACAGAAAAAATGATAGGAGAGAATGCCATGTGGAGAATTTTGTTTTGTTTATCTACACTTTCGTTGTTATTTTTAGTTAATTTTATGTTATAAATAAGAGCATCGACTGATTAGTTATAGTTCGATGGTTGTTTCAAGAAACTCTCACTTTGGTCTTGTTAAGAACTATTTTGGAGCAGCCTTTAATTGAGAAGACCTTCTGGACTAGATACACGTTGTGTTTTCATCAAATGCATGTATGATTGGATGTGGAGAAGAACTATTTCCTATTTTGTCTCATGAATGGATGTAGTAACAAGTAAGAGCTATTAAATCTATTGATAAGTTATCTGATGCAATGTTTTACAGTTCTTTCGTTAATGATGAAAATAAATCTTTGTGTTATTATGTGATTGATGATTAGAGTTAAGTGAATTATTTTACTTGCCATTGTTTATCACATGCATGTTTTCTTCTGATAATTTTTATCTCAGTCAGAAATTTCAATACTCACACAGTTAACATATTAGTACTATGCCTATGGTATATGATCGTTGTCTGCATGCTTGAGTAAGGGTTATCCCAAGATCAACCTCTTATCGATTAGTTAAACCTATTCCCTTTTTGTTACCTAGTTGGTTTATACTGATTTCATATTATATCTGCCCCATCTAAGAGAAAATACAAAAAAAAGAACATCTAAACTGAAGGAGATACCTTCACAAGAAAACATAAAGCCCATTGATTAATTGGTTGTATCACAAGATTTAGAGAACCATTCCACCATTAAATGTTGCAGAGTCTAATTGGCCCTCGGTGGAAGGTTTGGTTCCTGTTGTTGAGTTAAAGGGATTTAGGTCCCATCAATAGGGAGATAAGAGGATAGAAAGTTATCGAAGTCCCAAAACTTTCAGGGATTGAAGTTTGGCCCACCTTTTTGTCCCTCAGTCTCCGAGGAGGCTTTGTAAGTGCTTGGAGATTCCCGAAAATGAAAATTTTCATTCGGGAAGAGGTTTTTAAGGACCTATGTATTGATATTTTGGGCTCGGAGGGAGCCCGTGAGCTAATTTCATCTTCCGACTAGAATGATCCTAGACCAAGAGGTCACGTATATCCTAGGAGAGGGTGGGGTCTACATCAAGTGTTATCAGAGCCACAATTAAGCTCTGTAAGAGAAGAAGACAGTTTGGAACCATGCCACCAAGAATACGCAGGGATAGACCTTTGGAACCATGCCACCAAGAATATGCAGGGATAGACCTATAGAAAATCCATCCATGGAAGAAGAGATGAGGCAACTTCATGCAATATTGGATTCCATGGAAACATCGCAGATAAGAGAATGGAATGTTTGTGACATCAGTGAAGATGAGAATGAAGAAATGGAAGTTGGAGAAGCTGTAGGAGAATATGGTGCAGAGGAACGCTTGTTGAGAGATGTTGCAAAAATGGGAGCCAAAGAAAAAAATGGAAATCCCAATGTATGAAGGCAACTTGGATGTTGAGGAGTTTTTGGATTGGATAAGAGACTTAGACAAGTAATTTGATTATGAAGAGATCGAGGATGAAAATAAGGTGAAGCATGTTGTTTCCAAACTAAAGGGACATGCAATGGTATGGTGGGATGAATTGCAAGACGACATAAGGAGAAAAGGTAAGAAAAAGATAAAAAAATTGGGATAGGATGGTAGATAAATTGAAAGATAAGTTCATACCCAAAGACTATCATATCAAACTGTTTAGGATATTGCAAAACTTGAGACAAAATGGCTTGTTAGTGAAAGAGTACACTGAAGAATTTTATAGGCTGAACATCAGAGTAGGACATCATGAGAGTGATGAGGAAAAGGTTTCTAGGTATATTAATGGCCTGAGATATGAAAACCAAGAGGAAATCAACATGATGACCTTGAGAACAATGGAAGATGCTTATCAGTCAGCACTGAAAGAAGAGGAGAAGTTGGCCAGGAAAAAAATCCAATGAAACAAAGGAAAGAGTCCAAGATGAGGTAAAGGAACTGTCTGAGAGAAGTTCTAGAAACCCAAACCTGAAGTTGGAAAGTATCACAGTCATACAGAAAGAGGAGGAAGTTATAGAGGTGGAAAAAATGGTGGAATAAAATATTTTTCTTGAGGAAGAGGAAGAGGTAGAGGAGGACAAGTGAGATGCCATGCCTATGGAAAGATAGGGAATATGTCTTGGGAATGTCTCAAGGGGAAGAAGAAATAAGGAGGGGGAGAAGCTCACATTTACGAATCTCAAAGAAGGAATGTTGAGGCAGAAGCATTAGAATATGGGAAGTCCCTCATGATGAGGAGAGTTCTCTTAAAGCCAGAGAAAGAAGCAAAAGAGTCAGTCCATAGAAACAGTTTGTTCAGGACTGCTTGCAAGACCAATGACATGGTATGCAAAGTCATCATAGACAGTGGAAGCACTAATAATTTGGTATCCACATAAATGGTGGGAACACTGGAGCTGGAGACAATTGTACATCCGAGCCCGTACAAGGTATCATGGTTACAGAAGGGACACCAAGTCATGGTAAGTTGACAATGCAATGTTGAATTTAATATAGGAGGTTATAAAGATGAGATTTTGTGTGATGTAATACCCATGGAAGTTTTTCATGTTCTTTTGGGAAGACCATGGAAATTTGACAAAAAATTCATACATGATGGGCAAAAAAATACTTACACCCTTGAGAAGAATGGTCATACACATATGTTGTTTCCAATGGAGGATAAGAAAAAAAAGGAAGAAGCTAGCCCAAACATACTTCTCATGAGTGGGAAGGAACTCTTGAATGAATTCAATAAGGAATAGGAGATGAAGTTTGATGAGGTGAGAAAACCTAGAGTCATCCTTACAAATACTTCTGTGGATGATCTTCCTATAGAGATTAATGAACTATTGGATAATTTTGTTGAGATTGTGTTGGATGAGTTACCTCGCTCTTTTCCACCAATTAGGAGTATCAGTCATCACATTGACCTTATTCCAGGAGTAATTTTTCCAAACAAAGAAACATATACGTTGACACCTCAAGAGAATGAAGAGGTCAAGAATCAAGTCCAACAGTTGTTGGATAAGGGTTTGGTCAGAGAAATTTTGAGTCCATACGCAATAACAACTATGTTGAGTCCAAATAAAGATGGAGGTTGGAGAATGTGCACAGATTCTAGAGTCATCAACAATATTATCATTTTGTATAGATTCCCTTTGCTCAGAATGGATGATTTGATGGATTTCTTGAGTGGAGCATTTTTTTTTTTTCAAAATAGACTTGAAGAGTGGCTATCATCAGATAAGAATG
The DNA here is from genome assembly GCA_000966675.3 of Picea glauca. Taxonomy (NCBI): domain Eukaryota; kingdom Viridiplantae; phylum Streptophyta; class Pinopsida; order Pinales; family Pinaceae; genus Picea; species Picea glauca. The sequence continues at coordinate 39,651 of JZKD02S1702420.1, read as the reverse complement.
AGAGAAGGAGATGAATTGAATAAAAAATTCAAGACAAATGAAGGGTTGTATGAATGGGTTGTCATGCCATTTGGATTGAAAAATTCCTCAAGAACATTCATGATATTGATGAATTGAGTACTCACATACTTCATATGTAATTTTTTAATTGTGTATTTGGATGATATCCTAGTCTTCAGTAAAATTGAAGAAGAACAGTTAATGAACTTGACATTAGTGATGAGGAGGTTGCAGCAGGAGAAGTTGTTGATAAATTTGAAGAAATGTTCTTTGATGAAGACATAACTCATATACTTGGGTTTTTTGATCTCTTCAAATGAATTTAAGATGGATCCAGAGAAGGTGAGGGAAATCAAAGAATGGCCTTCTCCGAGAATCATATTTGAGGTGAGAAGCTTCCATGGATAAGGATGTTTTTACAAGAAATTCATCAGAAATTTCAGTGACATTTGAGCAACCATAATGGACACTATAAAGAAGAAACATAAGTATTTTAATTGGACATAGGAAGATGAAAATTTTTTCATAGTATTGAAGGAGAAGATAATAGAACAACCTATTCTGGTTCTGCCAGATTTCAAGAAGATATTTCAAGTGAGGTGTGATGCAAGTGGAGTAGCTATCGGTGCAGTCTTAAGCCAAGACAATAATCATGTTTCTTATTTAAGTGAGAAGTTGAATGACAATAAAATAAAGTATTCTACATATGATAAAGATTTTTATGTTGTAATACAAGCCCTGGAAAAGTGAAGGCACTATCCCATTCCTAAGGAGTTTGTCTTGTACAATGATACTGAGGCTTTACAATTCATAATCAGACAAGAGAAGTTGAACCAAAGACATGCTAAATGGGTAGAATTTTTAATTTTGTTATTAAGCACATTAGTGGTAGTGCTAAAAAATTTGTTGATTCTTTGAGCAGGAGATGTCTGATTATGCAACAATTTCAAGTGGAGACCTTAGGGTTTGAATACCTTAAGCAAATGTATCATGAAGATCCATATTTTAAAGAGGCTTATGAAGCATGTGAGAACCCTTTTCTAAGGGACATAATTCGGTGGATAGAGTATCTAATTCAAGATGGACTGTTGTTCAAAGGAAGCCAACTCTATATTCCAAAATGCTCAATGAGAGACAACCCTTTGAAAGAAAAACACAGTGGAGGATTGAATGGAAATTTCAGCCATGATAATACTTATGCACATCTGAGTTCTTCATACCATTGGCCAAGTATGAGATATGATGTGAAGAAATTTGTGAATAGATGTAGAGTTTTCCAGTATGCAAAAGGGAAGAAACAAAACACTGGTATGTATCTGTCATTGCCTATTCCAGACAGGCCATGGAATGCCATATGCATGGATTTTGTTTTGATATTGCCAAGACCACAAAGGGGGAGTGATTCCATATTTTTTGTGGTTGATAGATTTCCAAATATGGCACATTTCATACCATGCCAGAAAAAAAGTGATGCTACTCACATAGCCAATTTATTTTTCAAGGAAGTTGTGAGATTGCATGCCTTGCCCAGAAGTATAGTTTTAGACAAAGATACTAGGTTTGTAGGACACTTTTGGAGAACCCTATGGAAAAGGTTGGGGAAATTTTTTTCTTTCTACTTTAGGTCAACATATCACCCTCATAGAAATGGATAGAATGAGGCGGGAAATTGAAGCTTAGAGAATTTGTTGAGGATTTTGGTCACTAAACATCATAACCAATGGGATCAAATTCTACCCCAGGCAGAGTTTGCTTATAATGACTCTCTAAACAGAAGCACTCAAAAAATTCCATTTCAAATAGTGTATGGAATGCATCCGAGAGGAATTTCAGAGTTAATGTATTTGAAACATGATGAATTCAGAAGTACGGGAGCATAAGAATTTGTTGCAGCAATGCAAAATCTTCATGATCAGATAAAGAGATAGTTGCAGGAGAATAGTCAGAAGTATAAAATCCAAGTGGATCAAAAAAGGAGAGAGGTTCATTTTTAAGTTGGAGATCAAGTTTTAGCACACCTGAGGAAAGAGAGGTTCCCAAGGGGAACATATAATAAATTGAAGATGAAGAAAATAGGACCATGTAAGATCCTGAGAAAGTTTGATGTAAATACATATGAGATTGAGTTTCCAGATGATGTGGGAATATCACCCATATTCAATTTTGTAGACTCGTACCCTTACAGGATGGATGATATAGGAGGATTAGATGATCAAAAGGAGATTCAAAGGGAGAAGAAGATGCCAACATCAGAAAATCCACAAATGGAGAAGATAATAGATGAGAGGAACGGTAAGAAGATAGGGAGGAAGACATATTGTGAGTACCTAGTGAAGTGGAAGGGTCACTCATTAGAGGATGCTAGTTGGGTTAATGAATTTGATATTCAGAATAATGGAAAAATAGTGCAGGAGATCATGGAAAGAAGTCCATTAATTTTTGGCCAAAGGAGTATGATGCAGGAGCATCGCCATCAACAATTAAAGAAGCCAGGTGGAGGACAACTCAAGACCCAGCACATAGATTTCAAATTGTTTTTGACTTCCAAGGAGGGTGTATTTTTTTTGTTTTCAAAGGATTTTAATTTAAATATTTTAAATGTTTTGAGGCTTGAGCCATCGCATAAGGCTGCTAAGGATTGTAATCATTTTAATTAGAAGATAAGGTTGTAAAGATACTAAGTATCGAATTATATATAAATGTAATTTCCATTCAATGTAATAGTCCTTAGTAGATGAATGTAATTACTACGATAGGATAGCTCTAAGGTAGTCTGGAGAAAAGGCTCGAGAATCCTCTCCATGTATAAATATGTGTATTGTATGCCCAAATGAGGCTATTGAATGTTATTGTAGTTTTTGTTGAATATTATTGTTATTGATGCTAAGAGAGTTGTTGAAGCTTATGAAGAGTTGTAGAGAGTTGTATGAGTCCATGTACATATTTTAATGAATGAATACAAGTAGAGAGGTTAGATTCTACATATATGGTGTTGTGCTCATCTGATTTATTTGAGTACATGTGATGTTTCTTTATGTTATCTATTTTTGTATCTTTTATGCATGAATATGTTTTTCATGGTTAAGTGTAGAAACCTTTGATGTTTCTGTAAGTTTCATTTTTTTTCTCTTCTAATATTCCCGCTGCAAGGAGTGGACAATGCCCACAAGGAGTGCATAGGCCGAGTCGAGATAGACTAAGAAGCTCAGAAGAGATAATGTGAAATTTACAGTTGAATTGAAAGGAGTGCATATTTGTTACAGTGGAAGTGCAAAGAGTGATCAGTCACTCATAGGCAAGAAACTGTTGGAGAAGACTTGTGCAAGGAGTGCATTGGGAAAACACTTTCTTTAAGTGTTGAAGAAGTTTCAGAGGAGACGAGCAGAAGGAGTGAGTGAAGAGATTTTCTCTAAAATATCTAAGTCTAAAATTTGTTGGAAGTTCCAGGGATGAAAGGAGTGTGTCAGAGGTTTGAAATACCCCAAGGGACAAAGCTCAGAATATATATTGAGTACAAGATTTCAGCAGGAGGGACTTAGAAAATTTCTAAGTCAAAAGTTTTAAAGTGCTAAAGGAGTGCATAAAAGGGCACCAGATATTTTCTTTATCTATTGCAGTCAATCTCGGGAAGGATAGTGGTTAAAATCTTCAAGGAGGAGAGGATTCATTATTTTAAGAGTTGAGCAGTGGAGATTTTTTTGGGATCCAGGGTATTTTATCACCCTCATAACTAGAGAATTAGAGTGGGGTTTAACCCTATAAGTATTTAAGACTTCGCGCATTTAGAGAAGTTGTGGGTCAAGTTTAAAGGAGGAGTTATCGGGGATCAAAGATATATGTTCAAGATCCATTCGAAAATCTTCAGGAGAGTGGAAATTTGTTGGATCAAGAGGAGTTGCGCGAGGTTTAATCAACAAAGTCCTTCAGACTTCGTGCATTCAGAATATTTGGCATGTAGAGAAGTTGGGACCCTTGCAGTACCGAAGGCCAAAGTGAATCATGGTCATCCAAACTTCGAGGAAACATGTCAGTAGATCATTTACTCCAGTGGATTAGAACTTCGAAGAAGTTAGGAGTGGAGGAAACCCCAAAGTCCCGAAGACTTGGATTTCATCTAGGTTGTCCATCGGAGAGGACACATGTTGGTAGATCAGAAGGTCTGGAGAATAAATACTCTAGGATATTAGAAGGAAGCGGAGTTGATATGGACCATTGATCACAGGAGGACATGTGGCAACATATCTAGAGTTCTATAGGTCCGATGCTCAAGCAAAAATATAGTGCATTGTTGTTTAGACTCCCGAAGGCCAAAGTCAATCTAAACCGTCCAATTGGGGGGGAAACGTGGCGTAAGATCCAGTAGTTCGGGGACTTGGCACTTATGCGAAAGAGAATCATCATGTAGACATGGAGGACTCCTGAAATCCCAAAGTCATCCTAGTCGTCAATCTAGGAGGTGACACATGAAAGAAGGATAATCATTCGATGTTTCAGCATTTGGATATACAAGGAGTTGTGTCGTGTGGATGACCAATGGAAATCGCTGAAGCCCGAAGGGAATTGATTTGGACCATCCATCGGTCAGAGAATTGTGGATCGTCGATCTGATACTCGGTGAAATTTATTTTTCAGCAATCCAAGAGAGTTGTGAAAAAGGGCCTTGTGAAGAAATCATCGAAGCTTGAATTCATAATCTAAGCTGTCGATCTTGATGTTCATTGTGAACCATTGATCTAGTCGCTTAGTGTTCAGAAGTTCACAAAATTTGTGTTGGGAGATAAGAGGATAGAAAGGTCCTAAAGTCCTGAAACTTTCGAGGATTGAATTTTGGCCAACAGTTTGGCCCTCGATCTCCGGGGAGGCTTTGTGAGCGCTCGGGGACTCCCAAAAAAGAAAATTTTCATTCAGGAAGAGGTTTTTAAAGACATGTGTATTGATATTTTGGGCTCAAAGGGAGCCCGTGAGATAATTTCATCTCCCAACTAGAACGATCCTAAACTGAGAGGTTGTGCAAACCCTGAGAGAGGGTGGGGTCTGCATCACCTTCTTTTCCACATCGCAAGATACCACGCGCAATAACTAAAGTGCGCACAACCTTGAGGACAGGGGATACCGCGCACAGTAACTAAGGCGCACACAACCTTGAGGACAGTGGATACCGCGTGCAGTAACTAAAGTGAGCGCAATATTAAGGTCAACGAACCTTTATGTATATGATATGCATTATAGGCTGGTGAGCCAGTATTATAAGTCAGAATGCTTATGTTTTGGTATTAGGCCAGAATGCCTAGATGTCAAGGGCCAATGTGCCTACTTTGTACATGACTCATGATTAATATAAAATACATCATTGTGCATAGATCGACCATGATAAAAGAGATTGGGGACTGAAATTCACCAGTTAGGGAAAGGGAGGGCCAAAAGTCAAGGGAATATTATATTAATATTTCCTAAAACATAAATTATGGATAATTATTTTATCCTAAGTTCTAAAGTTGGGGACAAGTGGACAAAAGTAAGTTTCGATATGATAAGTGTCAAGTTGGGGACATGCATTCATATCGTGGGGGAACTTAGCTCATTGGGATATTTCTCAAGGATACCATACCAACAACGGGACAACCATCATTCTCACCATCACTTTTTCATGAAGAGTTCACAATGATTCATGTACACACTCAATTATCCAGTCAATGATTCCATGACCATTTCACTCATACATTTCGTTATCCTTGAGACAACCATTTCACCATTCCGAAGCCTATTTCCACACCCTTTTTGGTTAGTGTACTTGGTTAGCTTGGAGTGGGATTGAAGAAGCGGGTTGTCAGGCCCGTGAGAAGTTCTTTGAGCAAGAGAATTGTTGTGGATTGATTCCCAAAGGTGCTAAACTGCAGCTACAACTCTCTGATACTTCCAGTCTAGCCTATTGTTGAATCCCTGGAAGGGAAGTGGGGCAGCCTAGGGACTATTGAGTAGAGAAGGGGCACACTTCCTTGGGTGGGAGAGGCATGTGGGGAATGAGAGGTTGTAGGATGTTAGTTGAGTGAGAACCTGAGACAGAGTCTTTCCTATTTTCCATGAGCCTGAGCCTAGATAGAAACCCTTTACCCTGGGTGGAGTTCAATCCCAGCTCGGGGGTGACTCACTATTGAGAGTGATGAATAGTGTAGTCTATGGTTGGGAGGTTCGTGGACAGTCTGTAAGTAGTTGGTGATAGTATTTCTAAGATAAGTACCAATTGTATGATAAATCGATATGTTGTTTTGTTATTTACATGCCTATCTTACGATTTTATCATATATGTGATTATGATTTCTTGTGTGCTTATGGGTAATTTCTTGTAAATGATGCATATCTGTAATTACTGTTATTTCAATATAAAAGTCGTATGTTACATAAAATAATTTCTTGTTTTTGCTTAGATGTAAATCTTCCGCGAGCATGCTATATGTATATGTTTTAGTTGCATGCAGTTTAAAGAGTAAATTTATGTGGCATTGTTTAGTTGACTACTGGGTATTCTACTGTATGTTCCACAGTATGGGAACGAAAGTGTTCCCTAGAGTAGCATGTCCCAGCCTGATGGCTAGGAATGTTACCAACTAGTGTCAGAGAACCACTGGTTTCTCTGGAGTGGCACACCCTGGCCTGAGGTTGGCCGGGGGGGATTGTTACAATATGGTATCAGAGCTTCAGTTCAACGCTGAGTTTGGATGGGCCAGAGGGGAGAAATGGAAGTGAATATTCACAGAAAAGTAACTTCGAAGTGACTAGAATTGGAGTCATGGAGTATCCATGGAAAAGGTTGGTGTACTGGCGCACGTGGTAAATTTGGCACCACGTGGGAAAACGTTGGCGTGCCAGTGTGCACAATAAATTGTGGCGTTGCGTGGAAGATTATTATGTGTAGATGCAGGTGCTGAAATTAGCCTTGTGTGGTAAGGACACACATAGTAAGGTGCACATGGAGTGTGAAAAGTATTGCTTAATGCAGAGGAGTTTTGTTAGTACGTGCATAAGTATGAGTATAATTTGTTTCACGACAGTGTATTCAGTAGTGTGCACAGATATTTGAGTGCTATGGAATATGTTAAACTTGACCTGGTGCATGCATAGGATGAAAACGCATGTGGAATATAGGTTCATGGTATCGAAACTGTGCGCAGTGGGTATTAGTGCACAATGCCAAAGTAGTGAGTGTAAGTCGTCGGTACGACGAAGAAGAAATTCACAATAGATTTAGGTGCGCAGAGAAGGGTTTTACCTTGTAATATTTCTATGCACGATAAATATAAATGAACAGGTCAAGTTAATGTGCGCGAAGTCACTTGGAAGGCAATGAGTCTGAGTTTAAATTGCATAATAATAAAAGAAAAAGAAACACATAACTGCATTGAAGCATTAATTAAAAAGAATTTTGAGTTTTAATTTCCTCCAATTTAGACAAATGAAAATAAAATATAAGATTACAAAAACAAAAAAAAAACTTATTATAAAAAAAAAAAATAAGATTCATAACATGACCAGATAGAAATTGTAATAAAATAGTCTAAAATCCATTTCTGTATTTATATAATCGTATTAATCACAAAATTACAAAAGGGTGATGACAACAATTAGCCTGTTGTAAAAAGGGTCGTTTGAAGAACAAGCCTATCATCTCTTGTACTCTTTACCTCCGCTACTGGCTATTCAAAATTCGTTGAGACATGTTTATCTTAGTTGAAGACTTACTTCAACTTAGTGATCTCCTCCTTTAAAGAAGACTCTAACCAGACCAGTTGATACTCTCCAACAATTTTGGCCACTTCAGCTGTAGATTCCTCCTTCTTATGCCGCTTACTCCTTTTCTTCTTAGCGTTTGGCCCATTGATGACTAAATCCTTTATAGTGGGATTAAGCTTAACTTCCAATCGCGAGTCTATAACCATCTCTGTGTGGAACTTAGTTGCTAGAATGTGCACAAGGACCCTTTCCGTCTTATTCATAGGAAAGCCTAGCATGTTGCTCGAATAACTAGTCTCACTCGACTTAGGCTTGTCCATGTATCTCAGGTTGGGGATATCGAAATGTGTCTTTACAAAGAGCAGGAAGTCAAGCAATTTGGTGATTACTTCAGTTTTCGATACACAGATATATTCATACTTGGGGAGTGGTAATTATAGAAATACATTTATGAAGTGCAGACAGATTATGTACAAGAGCGTTGGGTTGCCATGCTTGGCCAATCCATTTTGAATGATTAACTTTTGAGTTCATTACATGGCAACGTTCAATTGACATCACATGGTTGTGAAGTATCGAACGAATGAAGCAGGGTGATCTGACTAGCCATCACCCACTCCACGAGTGGTGGATTTGACATGTTGAGACACGTGATACCACATCTAGGCGAAAGTGGTTTCGACAAACCACCTTCTTGCACAAGTGTATCTTGGAAGGCACTGCACATCTGTGTTCTCGAGACTTGGGTCTTATCTAAAATTGTCATGGTGATAACACCAGGAAACTAGGAGTGATAATGCTGATGTGTATGTTGAATCAAAATGATGCATATTCTCATGAATTGTTAGCCTGATTAGTTTTGATGGCTGCACATTTTGTAGAATTAACAACAACTCGATTAGGTCAAAATAGTGCAGAGTCCATAGGAATGGAAGAGGCACAGGGGAATTACAGTCATCCAGAGAAGAGCAGAGGGATGGATGTCCATTTGGGCATGGAAGGAACAAACTCCAACAAACATGGAGAATAAAGGAATGAAGATATGAATATGGTTGAGACCATTAAGAATTTGCAGAAGGATGTCCAAAGCTATAAAGATGATAATGAAAGGATTATGAAAGCCAAAGAGCAGTAGGATGAATTCAACATGAATCTATTGGAAGGTTTGAACAGAATAGAGAAGAAATTGGTTAAGGAGAGTGACTCAAATAAATCTGAGAGTCGCAAATATTCAGAGGAGAAAGGGAAATTAAAAAGTTCTAGTAGACATCACCATCATCCCCAAAGGAATTCCTATAAGAAAGCAGGAAACAACTCAAGTCTATCCCCTGTCAGAAGGTATAAGAAATCTGGGGTGGATGAGCTACGAGGAGAAATGAACAAAATCAAACCTCCTACATTTGATGGTGAGCACAAGAAGGATGAAGATGTTGAAACTTGGTTGCTAGGAATGAGGAAGTATTTTCAATTGCATAATTATTCTTCTCATGCTGAAGGTAGAATCGCTATCTATCAACTCAAAGGAAAGCCCTCCATGTGGCGGGATCAACTTGTGCAGGTACAACACATTGTAGAGAAAATTGTTACTTGGAGGGAATTCAAGAAGTATTTTGAGAAGAAGTACTTGACTAAGAGATACTATGACAAGAAAATTAAAGAGTTCTTTGAACTCAAGCTTGGAAGTATGACCATAGATTAATATTAGAGAAGGTTTCTGGAACTGTTGAAGTATGTCTCTTGCATTAAGGATGAGACAGTCAAGATTCAAAGGTATTTAAGTGGATTTCCATCATTCATTAGTGAAAAAATATAGTATGATGATCCCAAGACATTAGAAGAGACCATAAGGAGAGATAAATGATTATATGATCAACTGAAAGCAAAGCCAGCTTTCCAAAAGGCTTGGGAAGACAATAAAAAATTAAAGTTGGATCAAAGGAAGAAGGGAGCTAAGCCATGATTCTTCAGAAATAATCCAAAATGGAAGAAAACACATAAGGAAACCAAAGTGATTGAAACCTATGCAATGTTGGGGTTGTAAAGGAGACCATAGGTTCAGAGATTGTCCTCACAGAGGTGAAAAAGGTAGGGTTGTTCACAATGTACAACAAGCTGAGACAGTAGAGGACATGGGAAGATATGTGCCAAGGATTTACGCAGCCTTGGACAACAAGCAAGCAGAGTATCAGTCCCACATGATTGAAGTGGAAGGTATGATCAACAACCAAACCCTTGTTATTTTAATTGATTGAGGAGCTAGTCATAGTTATATAGACCCTAAGATGGTGGAAAGTTTGCAATTGCCAAGAAGTAAGAATGGGAAATACCGATTGGTGCAACTGGATATAGGAGCTAGAAAAAAAGTTAATGAGATGGTTAAGTCATGCCTCATAGACATGAATGGACTAAATACCAAGGCAGATTTGAACATCTTACATTTAGGTTCATATGACTGTTTAATTGGGATGGATTGGTTGGACCCACATCATGCTCTATTGGATTGTCATAACAAAGTATTCACTTTCTTGGATGAAGAAGGGAACCAAAGGAAAGTGCAGGGAATTCACAGGGCAATAACTGTTAGGGAAATTTCAACATTGCAGCTGAAGAAATGTTATAGAAGAGGATGTCAAATTTTTGCAACTCATATGGAGGAGACACCTAAAGACAAGGTGTCAAATTTGGAGGATTATGCAGTACTGAAAGAGTTTTAAGATGTATTCAAGTAAGTACCAGGATTACCCCAAGGAGAGACATTGATTTCTCTATAGATTTGATGCCTGGCGCAGTGCCAGTATCAAAGACTCCTTACAGAATGAGTACACTAGAATTGAAGGAGTTGCAAATGGAGCTTGAAGAACTTCTGAAAAAGGGGTAGATACACCCAAGTGTATCACCTTGGGGTGCCCCAGTCTTGTTTGTGAAAAATAAAGATGGAACTTTAAGATTGTGCATTGACTTCAGACAGTTGAATAAAGTGACTGTTAAGAACAAGTATCCTCTACCAAGKATTGATGACCTCTTTGATCAATTGAAGGATGCAAAGAMATTTTCAAAGATAGATCTCAKATTAGGATACCATCAGGTAAGAATTAAAGAAGAAGATATTAGCAAGACYGCCTTCAGGACAAGSTATGGTCATTATGAGTTCACAGTGGTACCATTTGGGTTGTCAAATGCACCAACTATTTTCATGTGCTTAATGAATGGTGTTTTCTAARAGTATTTGGACAAGTTTGTCATTGTCTTTTTGGATGACATTCTTATATATTYCAAGTCARAGGAAGAGCATGAACATAATTTGAGGATGGTTTTGCAAGTATTAAGGGAACATCATTTGTATGCCAAATTGAGMAAGTGCTTATTTTATCAGAAACAAATTCATTATTTGGGGCATATCATCTCAAARGATGGGATAGCAGTGGAYCYTGAGAAGATATAATCCATTAGAGAATGGTCWGCACCAAAGAATGTGACAGAAGTCAGATYAKTCATGGGCCTTTCAGGTYACTACAGGAGATTCATTGGAGGATTCTCAAAGATAGCACACCCAATCATTTTCTTGCAAATAAAGGGTATGAAGTTTCAGTGGACGTTGAAMTKTGAAAGGAGTTTCCAAMATTTGAAGCAATTATTRACAAGTGCTCCAATACTAAGGATTGCAAACCCAAATGAATATTTCATTGTATGCACAGAKGCATGTAATGAAGGACTTGGTGGAGTCCTCARTTAAAATGGATTCCTGATATGTTATGAATCAACGAAGTTAAAAGAGCATGAAAGAAACTATGCCACTCATGATTTGGAGTTGGAAGCCATAGTACATGCCCTGAGGAAATGGAGACACTACCTCATGGGAAAAAGGTTTGAGCTAAGAACAGACCACAATGGTCTGCAATATTTATTTGATCAGCCAAATCTAAATGTTAGGCAAAGTAGATGGCTAGAATTTCTAAGAGAATATAACTTTAATATAAAGCATATCAAAGGGAAAGAAAATAAAGTGGCTGATGCACTCAGCAGGAGGGTGCATGAACTACGTGCTACAACCATCAGCATGTATGTGAATGATGTTAAAAGAAAAATTATGGAGGCTACAAATACAGATCTACAGTACAAAGAATTGGTAGCAATGCTACAACAGGGTAATATACTTCAGAAGATGGATATTTATAAGTTGAGAGTAGATGGAATACTGCTACACAAGAACATAATTTTCATACCAAATGTCCAGGACTTGAAACAGATAATTTTGCATGAGATGCATAATGTTCCTTATGCAGGGCACCCTGGATATCAGAAAACCGTAGTAGCGGTCAAGAGCCAATACTTTTGGCCAGGTATGAAGAGAGAGATAGAATAATACATCAAAATATGTATGGAATGCCATAAATTTAAAGTGGAACATAGGCACCCAACAGGGTTGTTGCAACCTTTGACCATTCCTGAATGGAAGTGGGAAGTGGTGACAATGGATTTTATTACGGGATTTCCTAGAATAGGAAAGCTGCATGATTCGATCATGGTGGTAGTGGACAAGATTACGAAAGATTCCCATTTTATTCCCCTAAAAACTACTCACAAGGAAATAGATCTCGTTGATATTTTCATGAAGGAAGTGGCACGATTGCACGGAATTCCTAAAACGATTGTGTCCGGAAGAGACTAGAAATTCACCTCAAATTTCTGGAAAGGATGGTTCAAAGGATTCAAAATGAATCTGAACTTTAGTATAGCTTATCATCCTGAGTCTAATGGATGGACATATAGAGTGAATGGAGTGATAGAAGATATGTTGAGAATGTATGTGATGGACAAACCATTGAAATGGGAAGACTACCTACACTTGGTAGAATTCTGTTACAATAATGGGTATCAGGAATCAGTGAAGATGAGCCCATTTGAATCACTTTATGGCAAAAGGTGCAATACTCCAGTAAGCTAGGATAACCCAACTGATAGAACAGTAGTCGGGCCAGAGTTTCTCAAGCAGATGGAGGACCAAATGTTAAAAATTAAGCATACTTTGAAAGCTTCCCAAGACAGACAGAAAATTTATGCTGATAAAAAAATAATCCACGGAGAATTCAAAGTGGGTGATCATGTTTTCCTAAAAGTGAAAGCTAACAGGAGTTCCCTGAAGCTGGGAAGCTGCGCCAAGTTAGCAGCTAGATTTTGTGGACCATTTGAAATCCTAGAGAGGATTGGTCCAGTTGCTTATATGATTGCATTGCCTGCATCTATGTCTGTTCATAATGTCTTCCATGTATCATTGCTAAAGAAATATGTACCCAATGTTAATCATGTTATTGATTGGAATGTGATTTAGGTGGAGCAAGAAGGCACTTTTCAAGTGCATCCGGTGTGCATTTTGGACCGGAAAGTCAAACAGCTCTGGAATCGAGTCATATGGATTGTAAAGGTTTAATGGACCTGGTACAGTCCCGAGGATGCTACTTGGTAGTATGAAGATGCAATGCAGACAAAATACCCGCATCGTTTTGAAGATTTTTGAAAAATATGATATATATGGGTGTATGATGCACTAAGGACAGTGCATAAATAAGGGGAGGGGATTGTAATATCCCTCAACTGAACCCAATTGTAAATGTAATATAAATATACTTAAGCTGGTGAGCTATTTTGACCTCATTTGATAATGCACATCATGTGGCATAGTGCGCGCATGAACTGCGTAGTAAAATGATGTAATATGCACATCGCAAGATACCGCACGCAGTAACTAAAGTGTGTGCAACCTTAAGGACAGTGGATATCGTTCACAGTAACTAAGGTGTGCACAACCTTGAGGAAAGCGGACACCGCGTGAAGTAACTAAAGTGCGTGCAATATTAAGGTTGATGAACCTTTATGTATATGATATGAATTATAGGTTGGTAAGCCAATATTATAAGCCAGAATGCTTATGTTTTGGTATTAGGCTAGAACGCCTAGATGTCAAGTGCCAATGTGCCTACTTTGTACATGACTCATGATTAATATAAAATACATCACTGCGCACAGACCGACCATGATAAAAGAGATGGGGGACTCAACTTCACCAGTTAGGGAAAGGGATGGCCAAAAGTCAAGGCAATATTATATTAATATTTCCTAAAACTTAAAGTATGGATAATTATTTTATCCTCGGTTCTAAAGTTGGGGACAAGTGGACAAAAGTAACTTTCGATATGACAAGTGTCGAGTTGGGAACATGCATTCATATTGTGGGGGAACTTAGCTCATTGGGAGATTTCTCAAGGATACCACACCAACAGTGGGACGACCATCATTCTCACCATCAATTTTTCATGAAGAGTTCACAGTGATTCTTGTACACACTTAGTTATCCAGTCAATGATTCCATGACCATTTCACTCATACATTATGTTATCCTTGAGACATCCATTTCACCATTCTGAAGCCTGTTTTTGCACCCTTTTTGGTTGGTGTACTTGGTTAGCTTGGAGTGGGATTGAAGAAGTGGGTTGTTAGGATTTTGAGCAGTTCTCTAAGCGAGAGAATTGTTGTGGATTGATTCTCGAAGGTGATAAACTGCAGCTACAACACTGTGAGACTTCCGGTCTGTCCTGTTATTGAAGCCCTGGAAGGGAAGTTGGGCAGTCGAGGGAATCTTGAGTAGAGAAGGGGAACACTTCCTTGGGTGGGAGAGGCATGTGGGGAATGAGAGGTTGTAGGCTGTTAGTTGAGTGAGCACCTGAGATAGATTCTTTCCTGTTGTCCATGAGCCTTAGCTTGGATAGGAACCCTTTACCTTGGGTGGAGTTCAGTCCCAGCTCGGGGGTGACTCACTGTTGATAGTGATGAACAGTGCAGTCTATGTCTGGCAGGTTCGTGGACGGTCTGTAAGCAGTTGGTGACAGTATTTCTAAGATAAGTACCAATTGTATGATAAATTGATATGTTGTTTTGTTATTTACATGCCTATGTTACGATTTTATCATATATGTGATTATGATTTCTTGTGTGCTTATTGGTAATTTCTTGTAAATGATGCATATCTGTAAGTATTGTTATTTCAATATAAAATTCATATGTTATAGAAAGTAATTTCTTTTTTATGTTTATATGTAAAGCCTCTGTGAGCGTGTTGTATGCATATGTTTTAATTGCATGCAGTTTAAAGAGTAAATTTATGTGGCATTGCTTAGTTGACTACTGGGTATGCTACTGTATGTTTCATAGTATGGGAATGAAAGTGTTCCCTAAAGTAGCATGGCCCGACCTGATGGCTAGGAATGTTACCGACTGGTGTCAGAGCATGACTGGTTTCTCTGGAGTGGTGCACCCCGGCCTGAGGTTGGCCCGGGGGGATCATTACATCTATCGACCAATCTTCCATATTGAGCTTCCACAACTCAAAAATTTTCCCATTAAACTTTTCGATCTCCATTTTCAAACTTCTCTCCATTTCTTTTCACCTAAAAAATCAATACCATAGATCTCCCACTGTAACAAGGATTATCACAGCCCGAGCCAAACCCCTGACCACAAAGGCGTCACCCTGAAGATAATAATTTATTTGATATCAAATGTAGATTTTAAACTTGTACAATATTTTATTGCAAACAATTTTTTAATAAAAGAATAGAAAAGATATAGTGACAAATACACACATTACACAAAGATTTTTCCCCTGGAAACCCAAACTGGGAAAACCAACATATTTTATATTCATTCACATCATACATTGTTTACAGTACAATATACATATAGAATCCAATGGAATCCAAAACCCTAACCCAATGACATATATTAGTAAACAACCATAATTCCTTAATTGGAAATAGAAAACCATCAGTAAAAACCACGTCCCTAAAAACTGCCCAACAATGGACACAAAAATCGAGGTGACACAAAAATCGAGGAAAAAATGCGACACATTTCCCTAGGAAAGAAAACATTTCAGGGGCGTTGCACCCAAACCCCCTCATAGGGGGGATATCACCCCCTTGCAACCCCCCTCAAACCCCCTTGTGTGTTGGACGCAACATAGAAGACACTAATGCTATTCGTTCAAAGAATATAACACATACCCAACATGTTAGACTTTGAAGTTTGTCTTTTCATTTTTTAGGTTTACCTTCTCTTCGAGCCATTGGAAAAGTTTACCTTGGAAAATTCCATTACATAAGCATTGAATCAAAGAACCACAACATTACAACATATACTCAAATATGTGTGGAAATGGACTTTAACAAAGGGTTTCCAACATAAATAAATTTGATTGGTGAAAACTTCTCCTATCCACAAAAGTTGTATTATGAAAATGTTTTATAGAGCTTGTTCTAAATGTTTTTGCATTGAGTTGTCAATCAATAGGTGTATAAAGTTGTCAATTAATCAATAGGTGAAAACAATTGTTATTGGCTATTATTATTTGTGAATGTATGTCATGATATTTTTAAATATTGGATCCTTAATTTATTTATGATGCTAATTTTGAGTAATTAACTTATTTTCTTTTACAAATTTTTAACTAATTAGAAATAGTTTTAAATTTTACATTAAAATGATTTTTTTTTATCTAAATAGTAATTACTAAAGTATCAATAACATTTATTATCATATATTATCAAATAATAATAATAATAATAATAAAATTTAATTTTAAAGTACAAACCAAATTAACAATCAAATTAGTGTATGACAGGGTGAGACCCCTTAAAAT
The DNA here is from genome assembly GCA_000966675.3 of Picea glauca. Lineage (NCBI taxonomy): Eukaryota > Viridiplantae > Streptophyta > Pinopsida > Pinales > Pinaceae > Picea > Picea glauca. Next base: position 23,231 of record JZKD02S1702420.1, on the reverse strand, counting down.
AATATATAACTCTAATTTATACATAAAATCAAATACTATTTTAAATTGTAATTTAATTTTTTATCCAAAAAAATATCACATTAATAATAATATTTTTTTTTTTTTTTTAATAAAATAAATATCTATTAATAATAATATATATATTTTTTATTTTTAATAAAATAAATATCTATTTAAAAAAATGAATAGTGAAATAAAGAAGGAAAGAAATATAAATGACTTTAATTTATTAAATCCTTTCCTTTCAATATTTTAAAATCCCCCATAGCTATTCTTAAATCCTTTCATTTCAATATTTTAAAAGGTCCCATAACTAATATTTCCTTAAAATGTTAATTATCGCATGAGAAAAATGGATATATTTAAAATCCCCCATAGCTATTCTTAAATCCTTTCATTTCAATATTTTAAAAGGTCCCATAACTAATCTTTCCTTAAAATGTTAATTATCGCATGACAAAAATGGATATATTTGGATGTATTTGTTCTACATGCTATGCTATATTTTAAGGCATTTAAAAAAATTGTGTATTTTTAAAAGGTGAATAATGGCCGCGAAAGAGGAAAATGTAAATGACTTATTTGAAAATGTGAATGATTTAGTTGAAAGATTTTATTTCAATATTTTAAAATTTTGCTAATTTTAAAATGTTAGTTTTCTAATCTTTTGTCTTCTTCTTTCTCTCTAACCTTTTTCTCTTTCACTTGTTTACTTTCTCACTCATTTTATATATTTCCCTCTCTCATTCTTTCTCTCTCTACTCCTTGTTCCCTCTTTCTCTCTATTCCTTGTTCCCCAACTACTCCCTGATCTCTCTCTTTACCTCTCTCTCTCCCCTTCCCTACCTCACCTGCAAGTGCCACACTCTCTTCCCTCTATTTTTCTCTCTCTCACACACTCTCCCTCTGTCTTCACTCCCCTTCCCTCTCTCTCCCTTCCCCTTTCTCCCCCCCTTCTATATACCTCTCTCTCATTGTCTCTCTCTAACTCCCTATATCCTCCCATCTCTCTCTCTACCCCTCTCCATATCTCCCTCGTACTCGTAGTTTGATCTCCCCCCCCCCTTTTCACCTCTCTCCATTTATCTTTTTTCCCTCTCTCTATATCCCTTACTCCCCCCTTTCTCTTTACCTCTCTCTCCCTCCATCCCTCTCTCTCTCTCTACCCCATGCTTCTCTCTCTCCATGTCACTCTACACCTTTCTCTCTCTCTCTCTCTCCTATATTTATCCCTATCTCACCCTCT
>JZKD02S1702420.1:8597-21975 GCA_000966675.3 Picea glauca | reverse complement strand
CTCTCGAGTTGAGGGTTGCTGCAATAAGGATGTATGATAATGTTATTTCTAAGTTTAAAAACATTGAGGGCTGGTCAAAAGAGATTAACTTCAATATTGGAGTCAAACAAGGTTGTCCCTTGTCCCCTACCCTTTTTGGCATATACATTGATAAGTTAGAAGAATGCTTGGAAAAAGCAGGTTGAGTTGGCCCTACTCTCACTATTATAGTCATCAATCTTCTTTTGTATGTCGATGATATCGTTCTTATGGCAAGGAGTCCCCATGATCTTGAAAACCAACTAAGAATCCTCAAGGATTTTTTCTCCAATATGGGTATGACTGTTAATACTGATAACATTAAGGTCATGATTATTAAATCCAATAATATCCCTTATGATACATTTGTATATGACAACAACAACTTGGAGGAAGTGACTTCATAGAAATATCTTGGAATTGATATTCAACACAAGCTCAATTGGAATTATAGCATTGAGAAAAGGATTATTGGGGGATGGAAAGCTTATTATGGGCTTGAAAACAATTGGAAATCAGCTGATATTTGGAGTTGGGATAAGAAGAAACTCCTCTTTGAGAGTCTTGTTACACCTATTATTCTTTATGGATATGAATTCTGGGGTTGTATTATCTCTCGTGAATCCTGGAGAAAGATAGAGCAAATAAAAAATAACTTTATAGCCTATAATCTCAAAATTAAAGGAAATACGCCCTATCCCATCCTCCTCATAGAAACAAGCCTCTCCCCCATTGAGAGCATGGCTATGACTAGATACCTAATGTATAAGAACAAGTTAAACAACATGGAAGACAAGAGGCTACCTAAAATTGCTTTGAAATCAAGTCATAACCACCATTGAATCAATTGAGGATGGCATAAAGATGCCCGATCTTGGATAAACTATTGGGGAATCATGGAAGAAACCGTTTTGCAGAATAAAGACACTATTAAAAAAAATGTCAAATCAAAATTTAAGGAAAAAATGTGGTGTGATAAAGAGTTAGAGGAAAAAATAAAATTGAGGTATTATAAAGATGTAATCAACCCTAATCTAGAAGATCAAAATTATCTATCTGTTTTGCCAAGTGTAAAGAAAAAAATAAGCATTGCTAAGATAAGAACAAATTATCATGAGCTCCATAGTGAAACTGGGTGTTGGTCAATTTCTAAAACTCCATGGGATGAAAGAGCGTGTCACCTTTGTGACACTAAGAAGGTTGAATATGAAAAACACTTTCTCTTAGATTGTCCAGCCTATACCCATATTAGATGTCATTTTCAAAATATTGATCACAGTACCAACCTTCCTAACCTCTTAACTCAACAAAAGTATGGTGATCTTCGAAAGCTTCTCTTAATGCTTTTCGATCACAAAAACAAAATTCTAAAGAATCACAAGTAATCACTTACCCTTTTAAGGTCCGATAGACCAATTAGGTTTTAGTAGACCTTAATCATCATCATCATCATGATCACTTTAAATAGTAATGGTTAAAATTTAAATAGTAATTGTTAAAAAGACTAATAACCTTTATTATCATGTATTTTCAAATAATATATAACTTTAATTTCATATACTTTAAATTGTAATTTATCTTTTTATCCAAAAAAAAAAAAAAAAAAATCTAATAAAAATAATAATATTTGTTTCTTAATTTTTTAATAAAATAAATGTCTATTTTTAAAAAGTAAATATTTATTTAAAAAAACAAACTAGAAATAACTTCAATTTATTAAATCCTTTCATTTCAATATTTTAAAAACTTCCATAACTAATCTTTTTTTGAAGTGACAAAAGAAGAAAACTACACGACTTCAATTTTTTCATTTCAATATTTTAAAAACTCCCATAGCTAATCTTTTGAAGTGACTAGTCACAGAAAGAAGAAAACCACACATCACTTTAATTTATTGAATCATTTCATTTCAATATTTTAAAACCTCCCCATAGCTAATCTTTTGAAGTGACTAGTGACACAAAGAAGGAAACTATAAATGACTTCAATTCGTTGAATCATTTCATTTCAATATCTTAAAAGTTCACCATAAATAATCTTTAAAATGTTAATTATCTAATTAACAAAATGGATGTATTTTTTTTACACACCTTAAGGTATTAAAAAGAAAAAGAAAAAAGAAGGTGAATAATGACTTGGAAGGGGGAAAAATGTGAATGATTTAATTGAAAGATTTATTTCAATATTTTAAAAGTTTTGTTAATTTTCTAATAAGTAAAATGGATGTATTTTTTTTTACATATTATATTTTGATTTCCATGACAGACTTTGAAGCTATTGGTGCATGGTGAAACTATATCACCTTTAAGTGCAATTCTTTATGCTGCCATTCCTTTGGCAATGAAGGGATCTCTTTCATTAAAAAAAACCTCTTCACTTAAGTGGGGATCTCTTTCATCAACCTTTCACGTTGGCCTTTCATAAATGGTTCTTTAGCATGTGAAAATGATTAGTTTAACTTCACTACAAACTCCCTAATAATAATAATAATGCTTCCATCTCTCCAAACAAATATTTGGTGCTCTTCAAGCGCTCGTAAGAATTCATACAAGTTTGTTAACAAGTCCATTCAAAAGATCTTATTGATGTCATGAAAGAGAAAATGGTCCTTAAAATTATGCACTTTCCACTTAATAAAGAGAGCTTCATACTTTGCAAAAGGTTAATTTATTCACTAAACTAGTTCTATAATTATGTCCCCATGAATCACTCCTCGTACTATAGAAGTCTCACACTGACATGGTTAGTCTTGACAACAAATCTAATTATTGACTCAACAAATCATGGTCAATTTAGGTGTCCAATAAAAACATTGTATTCTAGCACCTATGTATCAATCCCTCTTTACAGGAGAAGTCTCACCAAGGATCATTTCCAGAACATAGCATAGTGCAAGACCATAATAGATAGAGGGTGCAATCATGGTCCATAACTATACTAACATTCAACACATTAACACTACAATCATGTTTGCTATTTTTTTATGGCTCAATTTGTGATACCCGTGTAATTCCATTCATTATAGCATAAGTTAAAACTAATAGAAAGTAGACACCATCCATATAAATCCAACACACAAACAAGATTTTAAAGTAGGTCGTTATTCTACTTACTTCTATCCAAAAAATATACATGATCCTAGTAGTTACTACTTACCATAGTCTCAACTCAACAACCTAATTTGCAAAGTGTGGCGCATATTATAGTGCTTAGACCAATCTAAAAAACTAACAGCCAAAGCAATTATTAACATAAGTTAATCAACTAGAAAAACTAAAGGCCTTGACCATTATGTTTTATAATCATCACCTTTATATGGGGCACAGATTCAAAATACTTTCAACTATTGAATACCTAAATGATGGTCTTTACTCTCCATCATCTGCTCCCTTCTAACATGCACAAGTGACATTTACTTCTCCACCTCTTCTTCTTCGTGGACTAAAAAATGTATTCCTCAATATTTGTTTCCTTCTACCCCAATGTAATATTCCAAATATAAAATAATATTCATAACAAAAATAATTAGCTATAAATGGCAAATAAACAATGATATAACCAGAACAACACCACAATAATACCCGAATAATACTAAAATAACACCAGAAAGATCACTTTGATTACTGAGAGAAATGTTCACTTGCCTCTTTGAGGGGGCAACCTCCAACAAAGCAGATCTCTATTACAATAATATCCAAGACAAAACTTCTCATACCCTCTACTCCTATTTATACTAAATATGTCTATCCAAAAGAACAATCTAGAGGAAGATCCTTCTAGAAGCGAAAGCTTCTATTAGGTCTTCTTACATTTGACTTATTCTTCCTTATTGCTAGGCCCTATTAATATTAGTCTTTATTACATGAAAATATATTATTCTACCTACGTGAGGGGTTAGGTCCCTAACATGTCCTCCCCTTTAAAAACAACCTTGTCCTCAAGGCTTTAGATGAGGAAATTGTTGCAGAATGGTAGTTGGTTCCCAAGTGGCATTTGTTGGAGTTGTATCTTTCCACTGGACTAACACTTCCTTGATGGTGCGTTGATGCATACGATGCTCACGCTGGTCCAAAACTACTTGTGGTTGTAGCCAAATGGATCCTTCTTCATCCAAATCAGGAAGGTTGGTTTGAGTTTGGCACTTAGTTCCAATCACCTTCTTTAAGCAAGAAACATGAAAAACATGATGGATCTTAGAATGACTGGAAAAAGATAATTGATAGGCCACCTGTCCCACACGCTTGAGAATGGTATAAGGACCATAAAATTTGGGCGCAAGTTTCTGACAATGGTCAGCCTTGAGGGAATTTTTCTTGTAAGGTTTCATTTGAAGAAACACTTGATCTCCTTCTGAAAATTGATGTTCAGAGCGACCTTGATCTTCCTGTTGCTTCATGCGATTTTGGGTCATGATAAAATTCTCTTTAAGGGTATGAAGAATAGCCTCTTAAACTGTAAGTGTTTGTTTAATCGCCTAGACCTTTGAGACACCTGACAAGTATGAGAGAACTAAAGGTGTATTTTGTTGATATACTGCTTCAAAAGGAGTCATGTGGGTAGTTGTATGGTAAGAAGTGTTGTACCACCATTCATATAGTGGTAACCACTAAGCCCACTGATTTTTTCGTTCTGATGAAAAACACCTCAAATATGTTTCCAAACACTTTTTGAAAAGTTCAGTTTGACGATTAGTCTGGGGATGATAAGTTGTGTTGAGATGCAATTGGGTTCCTTGTAGCTTGAAAATTTCTTGCCAAAAATTGTTGGTGAAAGTGGGGTCGTGATAAAAAACAATAGAATGAGGCATGCCATGAAGCTTGAAGACATGATCCATGAAAAGTGGAGCCACAATGGAGGTTGTAAATGGGTGTTTAAGAGCACATAAATGAGCATACTTGGAAAGAAGATAAACTACCACCATGATGACTAATTTATTTCCTGATTTAGGTAATCCTTCAATAAAATCCATAAAGATATCCCTCCAAATAGTTGGTGTAATCAGAAATGGTTGTAGTGTGTCAGGAGTTTTTACTATTTATCCCTTTTTGCATTGACAAACATCACAGTCGACCACAAAATTGTGAATTTCTTGTTTCATACCATCCCATAAAAAAAGAGCGTTTGACCCGATCATAGGTTTTGGTAAACCCTCAATGCCCAATGGTGGGTGTAGCATGAATCTCATAAAGTACCTTGGATTAAATTTTTGACTATTTACTTAAATACGAACAACCTTTGTATCGAAGCTCATCATTGTTCCAAGAGTACCCTGGGGAAATGGGATAATTTCCCTACAATTGTTATATCAAATGTGAAATTTTGGGATCGTGTAGCCATTCTTTGTGAACATCTTGGAGAAAATATGGTATAATGAAGGAGAGGGAAAAAAGGGACCCTTCATCTTCATATTTTCTAGAAAGTGCATCAACAACCACATTTTCTTTTCCTTTCTTGTGAATGATCTCATAATCATATCCAAATAGCTTAGTCACCCATTTTTGTTGCTTTGGGGAGGAAAGGCGTTGTTCCAAAAAATTCTTAAGGCTTTGATGATCTGTATTAATTTGGAATCATTGCCCCAATAGATAATGGCCCCAAAGATCCACTGCATGTAGAATAGCCAAAATTTTGTTTTTATAGATTGATTTACCCAAATTTCTCTCCAACAATTTTTTTCCGGTAAAGGCCAAAGGCCGACCCTCTTGCATAAGGATTACTCCAATTCCTTTCCTGGAAGCATCACATTCCAGGACAAAGGCCTTTGTGAAATCAGGAAGGGCCAGGACTAGAGTGTTTCACATGGCCATATTCAAGGTTTGAAAGGCTTGAGAAGTTACGTGAGTCCAAGTGAAATAACTCTTTTTAAGGAGAGCAGTGAGAGGGGCCACAATATTTCCATAATTCTTAACAAACTTGTAATAATAACATGTTAAACCCAGAAATCCACGCGAGCTTTTGAGAGTCTTTGGGTGAGGCCAATCTTGCATACATTCAATCGTTTTAGGATCCACCCTAACACTGGCCTTGCCAACAAGATGACCCAAGTACTCGACTTCTGAGGCACCAAAAGCACATTTATATTGTTTGAGGAAAAATTGGTGTTGAGAGAGTAGATAGAGAACTCAATCCACATGAGAAAGATGGGATGTCGAGGTTTTAATATAGATGAGTATATCATCAAATAAAACTAATACAAAATGACAGAGAAAAGGATAGAAGACATGATTCATGAGGCTTTGGAAAGTGGACGAAGCAGTACACAAGCCAAAGGGAATGACCAAAAACTCTTAGTGGCCCTCTTGAGTTTGAAATGCAATCTTGGAAAGTGGACGGAGCATTACACAAGCCAATTATTTTGCACTCAACATTCCCCCTTTCCTTGGCATGCACCCAGTCTTCAACGTGGCTCTCCTTCGGCCTTATTTCCCACCATTATTGGACACCTCAAAGATAGCAAAGCAGTTGAAACCAACAGATCTCAACCCTGACCGCATGCAACATGCATCTAGTGACTAAATTGTGGACACACATATCAATGGCACCCGACAACAAAGGATCCAACTTTATCGAGTTTTCAAAGCAGGGTAGCTCTTGCACCAAGGCAAGTGGCTCACCTGGGGCCAAATTCAGCAGAGATTTCCTCATCTAATGGGGGAAATCAATGCAATGGAGACCATTTATTCCTAAGGGGGGAGGATTGATCTGTATGAATGTCGGTGGACTCCCATCTATTGCAACTTGTTCATTTTGGCATTTTTCGAGTTTGGCAGTTTTTTTTCTTAGTTTTCAGGTCCCTGACTTGCGGGGCCATTTTGAGGCCCTAAATAACATTCTTAGGGATTGCCACAATCAGAAACGACCTCTAATAGATAACAAGAAAATGTGTAGTCCTCGGACAAACATTTCCAATGGGATATCGTGCTCCTAAAATGGCTATCGTATGAAAAAGTTATGACCACGGGAAGTTGATGTACTAATTTACCCAAATGGGGCCCACATGAATTTTGATGCTTCATCTCCTAGGGTTAGGTTTTTGGATGTCTAGGGTTTTTTACATTCTTGTTTATTGTAAAAAGGCCTTCAAAGCCTCGTTATAATCATATTCTTATGAATGAGCGCAGTCGTCACATCTCTTCTTAGAGATAAGCCGCCACCATTCCAACAAGCTTGTTTTCTGCTGCATTTTACAGTTTCAGCTTATTTCCTTATTGAATAGAACATGAGTTTTATTGTATCTCTATTATTCTTTGTTAAGCATCTTTTAATAATCTGTATTCATTTTGTTTTGCTCATAAAATCTAGATCATTTGGCTATGATACCAATTTACAAGGATTTGTATAGCCAGACAGAAATACACTTACAAGGCTTCTAACACAGTAGAAAGATCGACCTATATCCATACACAAATACACTTGAGATCCATGGTTTTGATTTGCAAGTCCATACAAGGCACAATAAAAGAGGATACCCAAAGCTCAAACAAACATACAAATTCTCACTCTTAGACCTGATGCCTCAAATGAGTCTAAAAACCTTTATTTATAATAATTACAACAGGTTTCTGGTAAAGGTAAATCAATGAGTGCCATTCAGAAGTAAATATATGAAAAGGAATCCATGTCCTTTACAATAGATGGGCCAACTGGGACTACAAATTTTATCTCGTCCTGTAAGAGTCCTATGGACATAAGGGAAAAAAATACTTTTACAGATGAAACACATTATAGATACATTGTGGATTACTAAGTTGAATCCTATGAAAATATTTATTAGATAAAATATTACAAAGTGCAGGTTTGTATCTTGAACCCATGGAACCCAACTGACACCATTTTTGGTCAGTAAGACATGAGTATAAGTGGGTTGTCCCACTATGATTCCTTTAATAAGATGAATAATATATTCTTGATGAAGTAGATGCATGTGTTGTTTCCATAGAGGGAACTCTATTAAATGATCTGTAAAATGTAGATCCCATCATTGCTAGCACGCGTTCATCTTCAGGATTACAATTAAATCCCCAAAATTTACTTGTTATTATGAAATGAGATAGATCAAGAGGCTTATGATATTGTGGTTTTAGAATACTGTTAAAATACATAATTCCAAAGAAGAATCAAACATTTGATTTCGCATCTTCCTCCAATTTTGACCTTAGCCAAAAAATAAAATATTTATGGCTAACATCAACAAATTATTATGTTTTGAGGTAGTACATGTACATGAAAATATAGAACCATCTACTCCATCGTGAACCCAAGAAACTCGATTGACACCATTGTCTTCCAATAATACATGAGGATAAGTGGGTTGGACCACTATGCTTGTTTTAACCAGATGAATAATATCTTCGCAATGAAGGAGGTGCATGCACTTCTACCAAAGGGGTAAGACTGTTAAATAACATGTAAAATGGAGATCTCATCATTGTTGACACACGTTCATATTCAAGATTACAATTGAATCCCTAAATTTTACTTTTTATTCTGAAATGTGGTAGATCGGGAGGCTTATGATATTGTAGCTGTAGAATACTGCCATAATACATAATTCCAAAGAACAACTGGGAGTTTGATTTAGCGGCTTCCTCCAATTCTAACCTTAGCCAAAATATAAAATCTCTAGGGATAACATCAACAAATTATTCTATTCATGGGAAGTACCTGTACAAGAAAATATAGAACCATCCACTCCATTGTGAACCCACGGAACCTGACTAACACCATTGTCGGCCAGTAACACACGAGGATAAGTGGGCTGGCCCAATATGTTTCTTTTAATCAGATGAATAATATCTTCCCGATGAAGGAGATGCATGTGCTACTTCCATAGGGGGAATGTTTTTAAATGACATGTAAAATGGAGATCCCAACATTGTTAGCACACATTCATCTTTAAGATTACCATTGAATACCCAAAGTTTACTTTTTATTATGAAATGAGGTAGATCAGGAGGCTTATGATATTGTAGTTATAGAATACTTCCAGAATACATAATTCCAAAGTAGAACCATGCATTTGATTTAGTGGATTCCTCTAATTTTGACCTTAGCCAAAAGATAAAATCTCTAGGGATAACATCAACAAGTTATTCTCTTCTAGGGTAGTACCTATACATGAAAATATAGAACCATTTGCTCCATTGTTCTTGGTAGATTTCATCACACTCTAAAACAATAAAAATATTCCCTACATGCTTTATATACAATATGATATTACAGAAATCCCTATACCAAAACCATGGTTTGTTTAAAACAATGTATTTGTGGCCTGCATATGGTTCAAACTCTATTGCACCTTGATACATTTTATGGGATTTCCTAAAATACCATACATTGGATTCACTATTATTTCCTTTATTTACCCAATTATGCAAAATATGCTCATAACAAGGACTAAACTTGACTATCCTGGCTATAATATCAAAACAAAGACAGATTGTACAATTTTCACAAACGATAACCCAATCAAAACCTTCTGGTGTTGGATAAGGAGGCATGTTGGAAGATCTTGTGGATCTAGCAAACATATTTATTTCTTTTGTTTGATGCTTGGTTGGATGATCTTCTCTTGTAAGTAGATCAACTATGTAGTTATCTTTTCCTAGCTTGTATTCTATATTAAAATAATATTTGTCAAGCCATAGGCTCCATTGTAGTATTTTTCTATTGCCTCGTTCTAACAATCTGTGATTTGAAAGAATTCCTTTCATTTCCTTTAATTTTGTTCTGACAGTAAAATGCACAATCTTGAGAAATAACTTGAATCTTTTAATACCATTCTTTATTGCGAGGATTTCTTTGTGAGAAGATGGATATTTTAATTCTAGTTCTTCGAAGCATCTTGAAGCATACATACATATTTGTTCTCTTTTTGAATTCTTTTGAAGTAGAACACTTTCCCATACATCTTCTGATGCATCTATTTCTAAAATAAATGGATAATTCATATCACGAAGATGCAATCTCGACAAGTTTTGGATTTTTTGATTGATGATTTGGACAACTTTAGTCATATTGTCATTCCAAGGCAGTTCTATCTTGAGTCGTTTTTGTAGGAATTTGACATGTTTTGCTTGATTTTCATAGAAATTTCTTATGTAGTTCAAACTACCAAGAAATATTTGCAACTATATTTTTTCAAGAAATTCAGAGAGTGATTTTAATACATGCTCTTGCATTTCTATCTTTCCTCTGGAGAGAACCAAACCAAGATATTCAATTTTTTTTTTGCAAATTCCATATTTTTCTTACTCAGGGAAATACCATGTTTGTAGATCCTATAATATACCTTTTGCAAATGTATTTTATGTGATTTCATATCTACAGAGAAGACAAGGAGATCAACAATATACACAATGACAAAATCTAAATCTCTGAAAATATATTCCATCCTTTTTTGAAACTCAGATGGGGCATTTTTCAAACCAAATGTCATCACACACCATTGATATTTTCCTTAAGGAACCAAAATTGTTGTTTTTAACTTGTATTTTGTTGTGAATTTGTTTTGCAAGAAATCGGGTTTTAAATCAAATTTACTGAAAACATTGTTGCTACCAATTTTTGTAAAAGGTGCATCTTTTGAAGGTAATGTATATCTAATTGGTAATAATACTTTGTTCAAATCTATGTAGTTTATGACCATCCTAGGCTTACCTTTTTTTTTTTTTTTTCAGAATGTTTATTAACATAGAAAGAAGGACATGTCTGTGGACTACAACTTAGCTCAATCAATTTTATGTTTAGAAGTTCTTGGATCTATTTTTTATAGTATTCAAGCTATGAAGTGGGCATGTTATTGGTAGAAACATTATGAGGCTTATCTTGATATCCTTCATAGTAAAGGAGATCCAAAAAATACTTCTCTCTCATCCAGAAAGCAACTGGATAATATGAGGTGCAATCATTTTCTATCTTTTCTTTACATCATGGATTATTTATAATCCATGGATCTTTGCATGTCTAACAATATTTTTCAATTTAGGCAATTTCTCTATGGATAATTCGAACTCATCAACATTGGCTATTTTTTCTTGGACCTTATTTTAATAACTTTCTTTGTTGGGTATTGTTATGTTGTTTCCTTGGACTATAAAAGTTACTTGATTAGTCCCAATACTCATAGAAAAATATTTATTGACAAAATCATGCCCTAGCAATATGTCAAATCCATTATAAAAGTTATACAGATTGACAAAAGTCTTAATCCTATTCAAGAATAGTGGGAAATCAGGATCAAACCCTTTAATTGGCATTTTAGTTTTATTGACTGATGTAAAGTCTAGATAAGTTGTCATTAATACTCTAGAATGGCTCCAAATAGTGCACAATAGCACATTTCTCTTGTATCAATATGTGCATATAAAGAATAAGAATTATATCGAGGTACTTTCATGTCAATAGTGATCATTAACCTAGCATTCAATCCTTTGCAGTCAAGGTATAAAGACATGAAAAAATGATCTTCGGGTATTAAATTTTCAATTTATTGTTCTGTCATATTGCTTTGTTGATGGGGGCCAATCATTTGCTCAAGACCTTGATTTATTTATTTTTCTTTCAAATGATCTCTTTTCCTTTTTAGTTCTTCCAAGTCTTCTTTATTAGACTTGACATAATTAAAAATTTCTAAGACCAAAGTTTTTTTCTCATTTATCATTTCTTATTTTTATTTGATATATCTTCTTAATATTTCAACAGAACTAGGGATTTCCATTAGAGAGGATTTTTCTTTGGAAGGATTTACTCATTCTTCTTCATCTTCATCAGAGAAATAATTATTTATTGGGTTAGGGTTTTTGCTAGCATAGGATTTTCGATGGTGTAGGAAATTTGGTTCTTTGTGAACAAACCTTCTTGGAGGATTTGAATTTAGGGGAATGTTCGAAGAAGTATAACTTGTGAAGATGGAGATTTTCAGTTAAAATATTTGTCAGAAGGATAATAGTATTCCAACTTTACCATGTTGGGTTGCATAATATAGGTGTGTTGTTGTTGTAGAGAGGATATATCATAATTTAGTTTTCTAGGGAGTCTAAAATATCTAGGAGTAAGAGATGAGAGATAGAGTTGAAGGGTGGAGATTCATGATTGAATTTAAGTAGGGGAATAATGAGAAATAATAAACATTTTGATGTCAAGAATAGAGAGAAAATCAACATCAAAAGTGGTAGAATCAGACTCAGAAGTGATTTCTAGTGTATTTACATTAGGAGGAGAATCAAAATTATACTCAGAATCAAATGTGTCTATAATTGATAAATATTCACCATATAAACGAGTACTTACCAATTTCTATTTAGCTGGATCGTAACCATGAGAGAAAATATCTACCAACCTATGTTGTAACTTAGTCTTTCCTTGTAGAGGACACTGATTAGCCTAGTGGTCGGGCTTGTGACATATGTAGCAATTTGTTTTCTTGTCGGGAAATTTCCTTTTCTTAAAGAAGTTATTCCTTCATCTCTTATCTTGTCTAAAGAATTGTCTTGGTTTCTTTTTTTGAAACTTAGGATAAGTATACTTAGACCTAAAATAGGATCTAGTTTTGCAGGTTTTGCAGTTGCAATTATCATCAAAACTTTTCTTGTTTACTTTAGCTTTGATACATCCAAAATGGTAGGTTTCTGCAAAAATATCACACACAGATCCATCAAATCCTAACTTGTTTTTTACATATTTTGCAGTTTTCCCACGGATACATTCTTTCTGTAGTGTACTCATTCATGAATTCCTACAATGGAAAGTTCTTCAATGTCAATATCTTCTTCTTCCATTATTTTTCATACTAAGTCAGGAATTTTTCCAGGCATAGCATAATGTTATTTCCTAAGGTAAGAAGGATTATTAGGATCTCAATATTTATACAGTAATTCTTGCATTGTGCAATAAAACTCAAGCAAGTCCTTAATATTACATAGGCATTGGCTCATGAAGAAGTCTGAGTATAGTCGAGTATTGATTTTCATTTTCCCATAAAATTCATACAAGCCAACTTTGGTGAGTTCTTCAAGGGGTTTTTCATATTCCATCATGTGGGCTTTATCCTCAATATTGAGGCGTTGCCACCAAAGATCAAGGTTACCAATGAAACCCCATGTCAATTTGAGTGTTAATTCACTCTAAGTTACTTTATTCTTAAAAATATATTTTTGGGTTTTTTCCCAAGCATTCAATTTTTGGATGACCATCTCTATTTCAATTTTAGATTTACAATTTAGATTTGAGATGGGGGAAGGGTCTATTGTTAAGCCCTAATGTTGGCTCATTACCCCTTAATTGGGGCATATTAGAGTAGTAATGTTATTTTATTTATGTCGGCTTTAGGCCATTAGTTGTAATTTAGATTAGTAATGTT
>JZKD02S1702409.1:111478-121482 GCA_000966675.3 Picea glauca | reverse complement strand
TATAATCTCAAATATGTGAAAACGAATTTTCCATAGAGGAATGGAAGAGGAAGAAGAGGTAGTTATAGACAATGAAGGTGGGAGAAGAACCACTCCTTAAAAACTCATTCAATGTAATTAATCATATGAGAGATGATGAAAGATAACACAATGCATACCCTTGTGTTCTAAGCAGGAAACTCGACTGCACAGTATTGAAAATCGAAAGCAAAGAAATAAGGCTTGCACATTGAATCCCCAAGAATGAACTCCTAGTTACCATCAAAACTAAAAGGGATAACAATGATGAAAATAAAGAGAACATAGTAATATACAAAAGCTAAAACCACAAAGACAAATTCCAAATACAAATGTAAGAGAAAATTAAAATGTCCATGAAAATTTGATCACTAAATGTGGTAATATTTGATGCATAACATTTAAATTTCTTCTTTCCAAAAGAAAAAAAGCAAAGAAAAATATTCACTTTATAGTAAGAACACCTTCATGTTTCATGGGGCATTATCATTTAAGTATCCACTTTACAAAACTCAGGTGTAACTATTTAACTCAAGATTTTTGAATTTTCAAGTGCATGGTTACCACATTTACATAATCAGGTTCTTACAAACAAAAGTTAAATACAATCCTCATTTTTTTTAAAAGACCTTTTCAAATAGAAAAATGGCATAAAATAGATACAAGTAATGGTATTGTAACAAATTCTAAAGTACTTATTTAAATTACATATATTTTTTTCTTTACAATAAATACAATCCTCATTTTTTTTAAAAGACCTTTTCAAATAGACAAATGGCATAAAATAGATACAAGTAATGGTATTGTAACAAATTCTAAAGTACTTATTTAAATTACATATATTTTTTTCTTTACAACATCTTTTATCCTTATTAGCGAAACAAACGCTCAATATCAAATGCGCACGTGAGTAACGCAGTATCTTATTAAAAAAGGTATTTCCATTCCAATGGTATTTTAGACAATTAAGATTGGTGGCCAAAGAAAAATGACATTCTCTTATTAGAAAAAAAAAAAGGTATTTCAGACAATTAAGATTAATGACCAAAAATAAATTGCGATCGATGCATCACAACAAATGAAAGGTACAAATATAATGACCCATCTTTTATTTTTCCTATGTGTGAATAAACCCACATTATTACTAGAACTCATCAAATGCAAGTGCATCTTTCCCATCCAATCTGAAATGAGAATTATGTTTCTTAGGCATGAATCTATAGCCTGTGAAAATGTACTTAGCTCTATTTATCAAAGGTCCACAAATACTAATAGGATATAATTATTCTAAGGGCAAGCACAACTATCTCAATAAAATATATCTAATTAATCACTATAATATAATATTGATGAAATAAAATGAGCTTCACTAAGCTTCTAGCCACCTTACCATCACCAAGAGAAGCTTTTAGAAGATGCTTGATGTTTAGTATATTATTTTGCCTTTTATTTAATTTCAAAAAAATTACATACCATTTTGTTATTAATCTTTTTTCAAATATCACTAAGATGAAAATGGAACTCATGTGAAAAGTGAAAAATGAACATTTTATGATTTTAACAATGACCAAAACCATGAAAAAGACTAATTATTTATTTATTTCAATGAGTAATTTGATGAAAAAGAGTCCATAAGATATTGAAAAAAAAAGTAAAAGAAAAAATTGGATGTCTTGATTATTATGTTATTTTGGATTTATTGATTATTATGTTATTGTTATGTTAAGAAAAGTATTAAAGAGATATGTAATTCTTTAAAATTACAAAAAGTTAATAATTTTTTTATTGTTTAAATAAAATGTGGAAATTTTTTTTTCCTAGTTAATATATAAATAAATGAAATATATAATTTTTTAATGAAAATTTAATAATTTTTTTTAATAAAGTATAAAGATATATATAGATATATAATTCTTTAAAAAAATAATACATTTTTTTTATATATAAATATTAAAGATTTTTTTTTATTTTATTTTAAAAACCTCATTAATTTAATTTAAATGGTTATTAGATTTTTGAGAGTGTCTCCATGGAAAATGATAAAAGATATTAAGATTAAGGTTATTTGTAATATGATTTTTATTTGTCATTTATATAATGACATAGTTTAAAATAGAAATATTATTTCTTTTTATCTTTATCATCTCTTCATAGTTTACAATGACATTTCGAGTTGTAATTTAGCTTATTATATTGTATTTGTAAGTACAATTAATTTTACGATACTCCATAAAAAAAAATGGGTCTGAGATGAGATAATCTTTTCCATAATAAAAACTGAGATGAGATAATCTTTTCCATAATAAAAACTGAGATTAGGATGTAAATATTTTTTTCTATGGCACATTAAAATGGAATTGAGATGTAAGTAATATTTTGATAAATAATTTTAATAAAAAATGGTGAAAGTTGAAAAACTTGTAAACTTATTTAATAAACAAACTGCACCATAACAATTCCATTCTCATCACATCTCTTGTATATGTAAAAAACAAACTACACAATACTCTTCTCTGTCAACCCTCTATATTGTATAACGATTCTGTAGAACAACTTATCCAACCCTCTATATTCTGTAGAACAACTTATCCAAACGCATGTCAAAGGGTGGTATTTTAGAGGGAGAATACTTGCATACTGGGCTGTAGACATGGTGATGGTATTGTCAATGAATATGGGGAATTAGACAGTGTAAAATTCATTACAAATGAGATTCACAATCGAAGAAACATTTATCTCCCTTGGGTTTCCATTTTGACTTCATAAGCCAACTTCAGTGTCCATTTTGTCTTCGTTAACCAAAAACCTGAAGCCCTGCAGTAAGAGAAACGGTGTGAGAAACAATGTGTCGTCTCTGCCTCCCACCAACAACAGGCAATTCACGCGTCCCGCTAAAAAAATATAAAATATATCTCTCCCAACTGTGAAATGTCTCGAAAAAATAAGATAAAATGTGTCCCAACTAAGCTATGCAAGTATGATGATTAAATATGGGGTCAAAATTAATACAGATGGCGATAGGTGAGAAGATAACATCGCCATCAGTCTGGTTTGGTTTTTCACAATGCATGGTTGATGTCATCACTTTTACCTTTGTTCAAAAGGTATGTGTTCGGTAACTTAATTCTCCAAGAGCCCGCGATTGCAAAATCAAAACCTGTCCAGTCTTCCATCATCGACCAAAGGGATAGGAAACAATTTTGTTTTGTTTTTGCTTGGAAGGTTTAACTGCGATAATCTAACATGGTTGAGTGCTGAGAAACATCGTGTAGGGTTGTAAATGTGAAAGAAGGTTGAATTTTCAGATCATAATCGTTCTAGATAAGAACCTTTCTAGATGTCAGTTGTGTAGTTGCTAGCTTTGGTGCATATCTCCCTCTTGACATTGTGGCAATGTTGCTTGCACCTAATGATGTGCACCATAATCTGATTCAGTTTGCTTTGGAAAGTGGAATTCCTTCAACTCTTGCTATATTGGGCACAATGAGACTGTAATATCCAGGGAAGTCATTTGAATTCATGCATTGTTCCAAGTGTAGGATTGATTGGCTTCATAAGGATGCTATATTGTTGTTAGAGTTGGACATGTTGTTGAAGCCAGGGGGATATTTTTCCTATTCTTCACCCGAAGCATATATGAAAGACGAGGAATATCTTTTGATATGGAATGGCATGAACAATCTTGTCAAAAACGAGGAATATCTTTTGATATGGAATGGCATGAACAATCTTGTCAAACACATGTTCTAGAAGATTGCATCAAAGAGAGACCAGATTGTTATATGGGTTAAACCTTTCACAAATAGTTGTTACTTTAAGAGAGTTCCGGATACCAAACCGCCTCTATGCAGTCCAGATGATGATCCAGATTCAATTTGGCAGGTTCCAATGAAGGTTTGCATTACACCATATACATATTGTAAGCTTATTTTATCTTCTCCTCCATTTGAATATAGGTCATACAATTTTGTAATTTGAATTTGAAGCCAACTATTTGATTTTAGCAAGTAGACATGTTATTCTCCAGTGAAAATGTCTATAAAAGATGTGGCAAATTTGACTTAACCTTAGGCATAGGTATCCAATTTTATGGTTCAATGAGATAAATATAACATACTTTTCTGAACATGGAAAACAATTCTCCAAAATCATTCTATATTCTATATCTCACTGCCAAGAACCTTTTTTTTCTCTGAAAAAAAGTAAGTAATTTTATTAATATTAACAAAATTACTTGAGTTGTACATCTAGAAACCAAAGAAACATATCATAAAGCCTACATATAGTCCCATGTTATATGTTGGGTTATGAGTGACAACCCTTTGGTAATGTCCAAATATATCCCCAAAGATAAACACAAGCTACTGTAAAATCCGTATTGAAAAATAGTTGTAAAAACCATCCCAAAAAAACTAAACATATCCCTTGGATCTTTTGAGTCAGACATGGAGCCAAGAGTTGTGAATAAATTCTAAGGATCCTTGCGACGTTTTCCCCCAAACCTTCCACGTGCTCTTGTCCATCTCCAGGACATGGTCCATCTCTAGGCTAGGTTTGGAGAGTCTCACCGTCAAGAACCTATTTGGGAAAAACATATTTTTTATCCCCAATTGGTATATCAATGATTCCCACATTAGTGAGTAGGTTTGATATTGCCTAGTTTTCAGTCCCTCCAAAAGGAAATCATGTTTGGACATTCATACATGGCTATCCAATTCCTTGATGCAAATATGATAAAAGACATAAACAAGTGATCTGTTTTCAGTCCCTCCAAAAGGAAATCATGTTTGGACATTCAGACATGGCTATCCAATTCCTTGATGCAAATCTGATAAACGACATAAAATAGGTGATCTTTGATGGCAGTGCCTACTACATATCACGATGGTTCATTTCTGCTCACATAATTTGTATCTATAAGTGGTTTGGTAAACTATAATTGCCCGATTACATAAGGAGAATATTGGAGAATATCATAGAATGGAAATAAGTCATTCAAACAAAAACCTCTCATGTTTTTATGACACATTTTGTAGATGGCATATTCATTTGTGTGATAGCTATCACTGAGATCTTTTATCTAAAAATTGATATTGAATGGAACCTCTAGAAAGGCATCACGCCAAAGGCATTGGACTGGTAACTTGGCCAAAACAACTAACTACTTCTCCACCTCGGCTGGAAGACCTTACGAAGGAGAGTTAAAAAAGGATACGGTAATACATTTGTATTCTACTGATGTAATTAGTAGCTTGTTTTCACTGCTAGAAGAAGTTTATATTGGGAATTAGAATCTCTATTTATTCACTATGCAATTTCCTGAACATTGACCATTTCATTCAATGCAAGCTTTATGGCATCGAAGAATGAAGTACTATTTGGAAAAAATGAAGTCGCCGATGATTGGAAAAGATACTTTTATAAACATTATGGACATGAGGGAAAATCTCGGTGGCTTTGCGAGCATGCTTATTGACAAAGAAGTTTGGTTGATGAATGTTGTTCCAGTAAACTCTTCAAAAACATTGAAGGTCATCTATGTTAGAGTGTTGTCGCCTTTATACACACATGGGTAACATGGAAGAAATTTTCAATCCACTTGGTGTGTCCTTGGAGGCAACTTAAAGTTAAGGTGTTGCCACCTAATCCTCAACTCCTACGTCTAGGCCAACTCCTAGCGAAGCCAAGGGGGGTAGTCCCTAAAGAAAATAATCTAAGGCTTAAAACTAAATCTAAGCAATTAGTGTCTAAGAGTTTATTGCAAAAGACAACATATAAAGTAAATCTACTTTAAGAGCATACATCAATTAACCACCACAAGATACATAATTAAATACTTGCATAAAAGGATACTTGAGATAACAAGATGCAAGTAAATTAGTAAACGCTTCAAGATAAATAACAAGTGCTTGAGAAATAAAAGTACTTGAATCAAATGGATTTATGTAATGTGAAATGAGACTAGTGCCTTAAAAGTATCGTGGGCAGTTGTAGATCACATGTTTTATTAGATTGTCTTTATTGATAGTAGGTTAATGAGATCAATTTTATTTGCACAGAAAATAAAATGTTTGAGAAACAAGATGTGGCATGTTTAGAGGTTATCTCTTTTGTTTGGAAATGTGTTGAGAACCCACCGAATCCCTGAAGGCTCCACCAGTAAGTTCACTAGGGGTGTTGGATGTCCAAAACGGGTAGGAAACTAAGTCCCGGGAGGGCCCACCTTACTTCACACACCCCCCCTAGGCGTTTTCTTGTGCATTAAGATAACAACTATTGAGATTTTTCTATTATTACTACTCCACACTGATCAGACCAGTGTGTATGAAACTTACTCCCAGAAGATCGAAACAAAATCACAACTGGAAGGGTCAGGAACAACACTGGGAGCTGAGGGGAAATGTTTATTTTAAACAATAAAGCAAAGTACTAGAAAGGAAATGTTTTTTTTTAATTACTAAGTCTTCACTGACCAGCCTCTTGCAAGGAGATGAAGAGACGATTTATTTACCAACTTTGAAATTGTAGAAAATAAAGTTGCATAAAAGGAAATCTAATATAGCAATTAAAGTATTACTTGCCAAATTGAAATCTAATCTATGTGATGATTGTTTTAAATTTTAAAGCCAGAGAAAGAATTAAATGAAAAAACTGCTCCAAACCACAACACCAACCCTCCTAGGGGGGAACACAAAGTGAGGCCTCCCTTGACTCACTTATTTTATTATCTCGGTTACAGTGATCTCTTGAAAAGATTTGGGATCTCTTTAAATGAGATAAAGATCCTTCTAAAATGGATCGAAAACAAAAAGTTTAGACTTTTACAATATTTCCCAAAGGTACAAGGTAGTTTTGGGGGTCTTGGAAGCTCATAATCTTCAAGATTTGGACAACATATCCCTTTGTTCTTCCACAAACCCGCACAAAATAGCAAGCAAACCAAAGTACCATATGCCCAAAAACACTTTAAAAGTGTCTTGGGGTGTTAGTAATAAAAGCCCAAAATTTCCTAAGTAAACTTTATTGAAAAACTACAAAAAGGAACTAAGGAATCAAGCTAGAAAGCTTGCTTCCTTAGGATCTTTTGTTGTTGTTTTAAGGCAACAAATTTCAAGCACTAGAATGTCAAATATATAAATGAAGCACTTAAAAAAAGAGACTATCTTTATCCTTTATTAATTTAGAAGAGAAATTGACAAAACTAGCTCTTTAAAGTATCTTTATTCTTATCCCCTTTTGTGGATAAAGATAAAATATATTTATTATTGATTAGATCAATAATAAATATAAGATCTTTAAAGTAACCAAAGAAATAATGATGAATTTGAGAAAGAGAGAGAAGGATCTTCATGTTAAAATATTGTGTAACTGCAAAGAATATTCTTATCCCCTTTTGTGGATAAAGATAAAATATATTTATTATTGATTAGATCAATCCCCTTTTGTGGATTGATCATGTCAGGTATTGTAAATGACCAAATCCCCTTTTGTGGATTGACCAAACCCTTATTGTAATAGGCTAAATAAGAAGTCAGCCCCATAATATATTAAAGAGGCCCCAGAATATATTAAAGGTGGTTATAACCACCCAGATGAAGAAGTCGGCCCTGCTAGTGAAGAGACACTTCCACACATGACAGAATTGTATAAATAATAGAGGTCAATGCCTCATTTAGACACACACTCAGCTCACTCATCTAGTGCGCAAGTTTTGAAGGAAGTTGTAGTTGTCAGTTGCCGGAAGAAGGAAGAGAGAGAGGCGTGTTGCTCAGTGTTGGATATTCTTTGTTGTCTGGTTCATTATCTTGGCATTGTATTGGCTATCTATATTAAGGAAGTTTTGTTGGGTTTTCTTCCCCTTGAGGGTTTCCCAGGATAAATGCTTGTGTACTCTTGTGATTGTGTTTCTCTCAGTGATCCTGTCTATGCTATTATTATCTAGTAAATTGAAAGTAACCTAATAATAGCTTAAACTTGAACATGGTATCAGAGCTAAGCTGAAGAGAGCATCTTTCATAGGAAAAAGAAAAATGTCACTGTTGTCGTACATGAAAATTAGGGATTTTTATTGAAGAAGGTTTTCAACCCCAAATCCATCTAAAAAGGTGCGCCCTACCTCAAGGAACATTTTGGCATCTTCAGCGCACATTTTTGGTGGCTAGATCTCCCAGAAAGTGAAACCCTAGTTTTCACAAAGTACTAGAAGTACCAGAAAACCAGAGTACCAGAGTACCAAAAGTACCAGAAAACTAGAAGCACCAGTCCAGAAATCCGCAAATCAAGTTTGAAGGGGTAAAATTTGGATTTTCAAAAATCTGAGTGTACCAACATACTCGCCTCAGTCCAACGCATCTTTTGGTGAGTTCAATTTTCAGATCCAAGAAATTTGATTTTTTTATTATTTCTATAGCCCAAAGGGCTAGGGTTTCCACTGCAAGAAACAATGGCTACCAACAAGAGGGTAGAAGATAGGCTGGAAGGATCTAGAAACTTAAGATCTTGGAAGCATAGGTTGCAGATGATTCTAGACGAGAATGATCTCCTAGAACATGTTACAGTGGGTGTACCAGAACTAGATGAAGAAGAGCAAAAGACCAAGCATAAGAAGAAAGAAAAAAAAGCAAAGAGAATCGTGTCAGATTCAGTAAAAGATCACTTGATCCCTCATATATCCGAACTACAGACAACAAGGCAAATGTATGAAGCACTCAACAGGTTATATGAAAACAAAGACATTAGCCAGAATCTTACCTTAAGAAATCAGCTTCGTAATATGAAGATGGACAATTCAGAATCTGTCACATCCTACCTTATGAGAGTTTCTCATATCAGAGATCAACTTGCAGCTATTGGAGATGTCATTAGTGACAAGGAGCTTGTAACCACAACCCTAAATGGGTTTCCAACATTTTGGATTCCTTTTGTACAAGGAGTGTGTGCAAGAAGCAAGTTACCCAAGTTTGATAAGTTATGGGCAGATTGCACACACGAAGAATCTAGACTTGCAGGCCAACATAAGAGATTAATTGTTGATGAAGAGGAAGCTCTTGTAGTTCAAAAGAACAAAAGAAGTTCCTTTAGAAGGAACAATAAAGAAGCTAACTTCGTAAGAGTTCCAAACAAGAAGAAAGATGTTTCAAAGATTAGATGCTACAACTTTCAAAATTTGGGACACTTTTCCTATGAATGTCCTCAAGGAAAAGGGAAAAGAAAGCATCAAGAACATGTGACAGAGAAAGAGGAATATCCTCCCTCAAAGAAAGCTTTAGTAGAAATTAAGGATTATGCACTTTAAGTTGAAGATAATCTAACATGGTCAAGGGCTGAAAAACATCGTGTAGGGTTGTAAATGTGAAAGAAGGTTGAATTTTAAGATCATAATCGTTCTAGATAAGAACCTTTCTAGATGTCGATTGTGGAGTTGCTAGCTTTGGTGCATATCTCCCTCTTGACAATGTGGCAATGTTGCTTGCACCTAATGATGTGCACCAGAATCTGATTCAGTTTGCCTTGGAAAGTGGAATTCCTTCAACTCAAGGAGTGTGTGCAAGAAGCAAGTTACCCAAGTTTGATAAGTTATGGGCAGATTGCACACACGAAGAATCTAGACTTGCAGACCAACATAAGAGATTAATTGTTGACGAAGAGGAAGCTCTTACAGTTCAAAAGAACAAAAGAAGTTCCTTCGGAAGGAACAATAAAGAAGCTAACTCTGTAAGAGTTCTAGACAAGAAGAAAGATGTTTCAAAGATCAGATGCTACAACTGTCAAAAGTTGGGACACTCTTCCTATGACTGTCCTCAAGGAAAAGGGAAAAGAAAGCATCAAGCACATGTGACAGAGAAAGAGGAATCTCCTCCCTCAAAGAAATCTTTAGCAGAAATTAAGGATTATGCACTTTAAGTTGAAGATAGTTGATTTGAAGAAAGATAGCAAATGGTGGAGTCTGTGGAGCCTCCCCACACAAAAACAAAAGATAAGTATTC
>JZKD02S1702409.1:53818-67639 GCA_000966675.3 Picea glauca | reverse complement strand
GGGAGCAATGATTTTCTAAGTAAATATGAAGACAAGCCGTCATCTACATATGACATCCCTCTTTAGAGATGGATTGTTCAGTCTTCTGATTACACTTTCAAGCAGGATGATCAGATTGATGGTTTCTGTTTCCAACAGGATTTCCTCCCTCCCACCCATCTTCATGAGTTTCATTTTATGATTGATTATATATCTATTCATGCTCATGATAATTTTGTTTTGGACTTAATTTTGTTGTTTCACATGATTAAGCACATGGGGAGATAATTTGACAAGATGAACAATTAGTTGCATTGGCTATGTGACTTCACTTGACATCATCTATCACCTGATTTTCAGGTCTCTAAGGCCCCACGTAAGTAGGTAGGTCATTGTAAGGTACCAGATCTATTATAATAGTTGAAAACAAAAATATTGCAGAGAATAACAACATAACAACACAATAGATGAAACCACAACACCAAAATAATACCTTTATTGATAGGAAGCAATGTTCA
Organism: Picea glauca; assembly: GCA_000966675.3. Lineage (NCBI taxonomy): Eukaryota > Viridiplantae > Streptophyta > Pinopsida > Pinales > Pinaceae > Picea > Picea glauca. Next base: position 67,142 of record JZKD02S1702409.1, on the reverse strand, counting down.
CTTGCCTCTTCGAGGGGAAAACCTCTAGCAGAGCAACGCTCTATTACAATAATTCTCAAGAAAAAAAATTTCATGACTCCTTCTTGTATTTATACTAATTATATCTTCTAAAGATCATTTTAGAGGAATATCCTTCTAGAAGAAGAAGCTTCTATTAGGTCTTCTTACATTGACTTATTTCACTTTATTAAATAGGCCTTATTAACTAATGTTGACCTTTATTACATGGAAATATATTATTCTATCTATGTTAGGAGTTAGGGAGGTTAGGTTCCTAACATGCCCTCCCCCTTGAAAAAGAGCCTTGTCCTCAAGGCTTGAGATGAGGAAATTGTTGGAGAATGGTAGCCGAATCCTAAGTGGCATCTTTTGGAGTTGTATCTTTCCACTGCACTAACACTTCCTTGATGGTGCATTGACGGAGGAGATGCTCACAGCTGTCTAATACTGCTTGTGGTTACAACCAACTGGAACCTTCTTCATCCAACTCAGGGAGATTGGTTTGAGTGTGACACTTAGTACCAATCACCTTCTTTAAGTAGGATACATGAAAAACAATATGGATCTTAGAATGATTGGGCAATGCTAATTGGTAAGACACCTGCCCAACTCGCTTGAGAATTGTATAAGGACCATACAATTTTCTAGAATTTTTTTGACAATGGTTCATTTTGAGTGAAGTCTATGTATAGGGTTGTAGACGAAGAAATGCCTGGTCCCCTTCAACAAATTTTCATTCAGAACAACCTTGATTTGCATGTTTCTTCATGTTATTTTGAGCCATGGACAAATTTGTTTTGAGGATGTTTTCCATATACTACTTCAAAAGGATTCATGCGAGTAACGGTATGGTAATATGTGTTGTACCACCATTCATCGAGGGGTAACCATTGAGTCCATTGAGTCGGTCTTTCAGATGCAAAAAACCTCAAATATGTTTCCAAACACTTGTTAAATTCAGTTTGGAAATCAGTCTGGGGATGATAGGTGGTGCTGAGATGCAATTGGGTTCCATGGAGACGGAACAATTCTTGCCAAAAATTGCTGGTAAAAGTAGGATCTTGGTCGGAGACAATAGAATGAGGCATGCCATGAAGATTGAAGATATTATCCATGAAAATTTGAGCCACTATGGATGCTATTAAAGGGTGTAGGAGAGCATAGAAATGAGCATATTTGAAAAGACGATCAACTATCACCATGATGATTGATTTAGGTAAGCCAACAATGAATTCCATAGAAATATCCTGCCAGATAGTCGATGAAACTGGGAGCGGTTGTAGTGTTCCTGGGGTAAATATGGTACAATGAATTGAGAGAAAAAAATGATCCTTCATCTTCATACTTCGGTGAAAGAGCGTCAAAAACCACATTTTCTTTGCCCTTCTTGTAAATTATCTCATAATCATAGCCAAAGAGCTTAGTGACCCATTTTTGTTGCTCTAGGGAGGAAATTTGTTGTTCCATAAAATGCTTGAGGCTCTGATGATCTATTTTAATTTGGAAGCATTGACCCAAGAGATAAGGACGCCATAGATCCACAACATGCATAATATCCAACATTTCCTTTTCATAGATTGATTATCCCAAATGGCGCTCTAAAAGTTGTTTGTTGGTGAAGGCCACTAGTCGTCCTTCTTGCATGAGAACTATGCCAATTCCTTTATCGGATGCATCACATTCTAGGACAAAAGTATTTTTGAAGTCAAGAAGGGTTGGGATAGGAGTTGTGCACATAGCCTCTTTCAAAGCCTGGAAGGCTTGATCAACAACAATAATCCAATTGAAATCATTCTTTATTAGAAGAGTAGTGAGAGGTGATGCAATTTTTCCATAATTATTAACAAATTAAGAGATAATACTACATTAGACCCAAAAAACCACGCAAGCTCTTGAGATTTTTGGGGCGCGGACAATCCTGCATAGCTTCAAGTTTCTTAGGATCCACCCTTACACCATCCTTGCCAACAATATGACCCAAATACTCCACTTCTAAGGCTCCAAAGGAACATTTAGATTTCTTTAGGAAAAGTTGGTGCTGAGAAAGGAGTTGGAGAACTTGATCCACATGGGAAAGATGGGTTGTCCATTTTTTACTATAAATGAGAATATCATCAATGAAAAATAAGACAAAATGACGGAGAAAAGGATGAAAGACATGGTTCATGAGACTTTGGAAAGTAGATGGGGCATTACATAGGCCAAAGAACATGACCAATAACTCATAGTGGCCCTCATGAGTTCGAAAGGTGATCTTGGGAATGTTAGCCTCTTTCATACGTATCTGGTGGTACCTAGAACATAGATCAAGTTTAGTAAAGTTTTGAGCACCACTCAATTCATCCAATAGATCATCAATGACATGAATTGGAAACTTGTCTTTGATGGTGAGTTTGTTGAGAGCACTAAAGTCATGACACATGCGCCATGACCACAAGAGAAGAACATGGGTTGGTACTATGGTGGATAACACCCACGTCGAGCAATTCATGCACAATTTTCTCAATTTCATTCTTTTGGGAAAAGGGATGACGATATGGGCGGACATTGGGAGAAAGAATGCTTGGAACTAGAGGAATGGAATGATCATGAACACTGCGGGAAGGGGGAAGGCCATGGGAGTGGAAAAAATATTTTGGTGTTTGGAGAGTATAAATTGGAGGTCAAGATGCATAGATAGCCGACGGAATTGGTAGCGGTTGTAGTGTTTCTGGGGTAAATATGGTACAATGAAGGAGAGAGAAAAAATGGATCCTTTATCTTCATACTTCTGGGAAAGAGCTCCAAAAACCACATTTTCTTTGCCCTTCTTGTAAATTATCTCATAATCATAGCCAAAGAGCTCAGTGACCCATTTTTGTTTCTTTGGGGAGGAAATTCGTTGTTTCATAAAATGCTTGAGGCTCTGATGATCTATTTTAATTTCGAAGCATTGGCCCAAGAGATAAGGACGCCATAGATCCACAACATGCATAATGCCCAACATTTCCTTTTCATAGATCGATTATCCCAAATGGTGTTCTGAAAGTTGTTTGTTGGTGAAGGCCACTAGTCGCCCTTCTTGCATGAGAACTGTGCCAATTCGTTTCTCGGATGCATCACATTCCAAGACAAAAGTATTTTTGAAGTCAGGAAGGGTTGGGACAAGAGTTGTGCACATAGCCTCTTTCAAAGCCTGGAAGGCTTGATCAACAACAGGAATCCAACTGAAATCATTCTTTTTTAGGATATTAGTGAGAGGTGATGCAATTTTTCCATAATTCTTAACAAATTAAGCGATAATACTACGTTAGACCCAGAAAACCACACAATATATTGAGAGTTTTGGGGTGCGGACAATCCTGCATAGCTTCAATTTTCTTAGGATCCACCCTTACACCATCCTTGCCAACAATATGACCCAAATACTCCACTTCTAAGGCTCCAAAGGCACATTTAGATTGCTTTAGGAAAAGTTGGTGCTGAGAAAGGAGATGGAGAACTTGATCCACATGGGAAAGATGGGTTGTCCATGTTTTACTATGAATGAGAATATCATCAATGAAAAATAAGACAAAATGACGGAGAAAAGGACGAAATATATGGTTCATGAGACTTTGGAAAGTAGATGGGGCATTACACAGGCCAAAGGGCATGACCAAGAACTCATAGTGGCCCTCATGAGTTCGAAAGGCCATCTTGGGAATGTCATCCTCTTTCATAAGTATATGGTGGTACCCAGAACATAGATCAAGTTTAGTAAAGTATTCAACGCCACTCAATTCATCCAATAGATCATCAATGACATGAATTGGAAACTTGTCTTTGATGGTGAGTTTGTTAAGAGAACTAAAGTCATGACACATGCACCATGTGCCTTCTTTCTTGAGGACCATGACCATAGGAGAAGAACAAGGGCTGGTACTATGGTGGATGACATCCATGTCAAGCAATTCATGCACAATTTTCTCAATTTCATTCTTTTGGGAAAAGGGATGAAGATATGGGCGATCATTGAGAGAAATAATGCTTGGAACTAGAGGAATGGAATGATCATGAACACCGCGGGAAGGGGGAAGGCCATGGGGAGTGGAAAAAATATTCTAGTATTTGGAGAGTATAGATTGGAGGTCAAGATGCACAAATGGTGTCTCAACGGCTTGAATCGAATTGAGTTGGGAATAATGCTTGAATGGACTTTTTTGAGGAGATTTTCCATTTGATTGGAACTGATGATCTCAGATGAGCTTGCTGTGATGCCTTGGAACTTAAATTGTTGGTTGTCCTATTGAAATTGCATGGTCAAGTCCTTAAAATATATGAGGATGGGACCGAGAGTGCGTAACCATTATGCACCCAACACAATGTCACATCCACCCATGTCGATAGAAAATATATGAGATTTTAGGTTGTACTGACCAATTTGGAGATGCACATTTTCACAATTCCCCCCACATTTCATGGAACCCCCATTGGAAATCATATTTGAAATTTGTTGACTGTATGGATATAGCAATGGGTTTCTTGAGAAATGCGTCGATGAATGAAATTATGAGTGCGACCAATGTCAATGAGAATGATGACCCTTTGATTTTGTATGTAGCCAATTAGATCGAGGGTTTGGGGAGTAGAGAAGCCAGTGAGTGCATTTAAGGAAATGATTGGTTCAACTTTTGGTGGATCATATGGAAAAGTGATATGAGATAGCTCAGGGAGCTCGACTAAAGGAGAAGCCTCAATCTCATCATCAACAAAATCCTCAGAGATGGTTGTGAACAACTTATGTTCCTTACAGTTGCCCCCAAAAATATTTTTCATCACAATTATAACAAAGACCCCTGAGTTGGCATTCAACCATTTCTACCCATGTTAATTTTTGGATCTTGAGAGGGGTGGGATGAGGGGTAGGAGTAGGAGGGCGAGGATGCAAAGGGAAAAAAGATTCGTGACGTTGGGAAAAAAAACCTGTTTAGATTCCTTGGCATGTTGAGTAGCTTCCAACGAAGTCTGGGGGCGATTAATGAGGACTTCAACAGAAAATTCCTCCTTGAGGCCACTGATAAAGAATTATTTGAAAAACGTATCATACATGCCCTCTATTCTGAAAGATAATTTCTCAAATGTCGTGATAAACTCTTCCACGATACCGGATTGTTTCAATTTTTTCAAACGACCCAGGGAGTGTGTATTAGTGTCAAAGTGGTCATAATGTTCAACCAAAAACCGTGTCCAGGCTACATATCCTTGGCATGATTTTCGAGACCATTGCCATCATTTCCAATGTTCATGATCCAAATAGAGGACACCCTAACAAAGTCATCAATGATGCCATGCAAGGAGAAGTAGTGTTCCATTTGAGTTCCCCAACCAGTGGGATCTGAGCCATCAAATTTGTTCACCTCCACTCGTGGAAGACAAAGATCACTATGAAAAGGGTTGGACTGAAACTATTGGGAATTGGAGGAAGTTGTACCTTCGAGGTTAGAAGGTGGGTCAGATGATGAATGGAGTCTAGGAATGGGAATTTTTTCCAGGACCTTCGCAACAAATGAGTCAAGATGAGATTCAAGGTGGGATGCAAGCTGGCTGGAAAGGTGGGAATTGATGTCCTTCCTCGGTTCCTCTTTCATGTGGTCAATTTGGGAGTCGATGTGGTTTTCAGTATCTTGGTTGTGAGTGGTGGTCATGGTGAGGGGAAAACAAAGGAAGAGGTGGAAAAGAGAGGTAGTGGAAAAGGGTGGGTGGGTCCATGGAAAGACAAGGCTAAAAAATGATAGGTATCACTAGGATCAGGATGAAAAGAGGAGTCCAATGGAATAGGTCCCCGGTAGAGGTGTCGGGAGGGGTCAGGACCATAGGAAGAAAAAAGGTTGAAAAATGATAGGTATCACTGCGATCAGGAGGAAAAAATGAGTCCAATGGGCTAGGACTCAAATAAAGGTGCATGCATGCCCCATACTTTTTTTTTACTCCTACAGAGTTATACTCTAATCTGAAGAATACTACAGTGTTGAAAGGCCCAAATTCTTAATACGAGAAAATCTGTAGTAATTTCGCAACCAAAATGCAGGAGGGAAAGTTGCGCGACAATGGATCTTGTCTGCTCTGTTTCTTTTTCCATCCCAAGGGTTATGGTATGTAGGGTTTCTACAAACAATGGTTTTCCCTATGATATATCTCTTTGATATACATGTGGGGTCCAACAATAGTACTCGACATAATATCTCAGGGCACCAACTAAGGAGGCTAGAATGTGCCCTTAGTTGTACTACCCGACTACCCAGGTACTAGAGAGTATCTTCCCTAGTGTTGTTCTCGGTGGAACTATAGAAATCAAGCGACCGATTGGTTTATCTATGGAGGGCTTTAAGAGATCTAGGTCGATATGTATACATGTGTTGTCTAATGCACTAACACTCGAAGGGGGATCATCATGGGTTACAAGGGTGGCCAACAATATGCACTTAAGTACCACTTGTATTTCCTGCGTGTATGCTTCCTCGACCATATATTTATGTGCCAAATGAAAAATCTTTGTAGCTTTAAGACGCCGAAATACATCTATACCTTGATAAAAAATAACCCACAATTTTCTGCCAAGGAAAGTTCTCTGATAGCACTTGTAAGGTACCAGATCTATTATTATAGCTGAAAACATAAATATTGCAGAGAATAACAATAGAACAACACAACAGATGAAACCACAACACCAAAATAATGCCTTTCTTGATAGGAAACAATGTTCACTTGCCTCTTAGAGGGGGAAACCTCCAGTAGAACAACACTCTATTAAAATAATTCCCAAGACAAAACTTCTCATGACTCCTACTCTTATTTATACTAATTCTATCTTCTAAAGATCATTCTAAAGGAAGATCCTTCTAGAAGCAATAGCTTCTATTAGATATTCTTACATTGACTTATTCCACTTTATTAAATAGGCCTTATTAACTAATGTCAACCTTTATTACATGGAAATATATTATTCTATCTACGCGAGGGGTTAGGGAGGTTAGGTACCTAAAAATCATCTTGATTCTCTTGCATCTGCATCTTGATTTCACATGTTAGTTTAGATGCATTTCATATTTCATTTTTCTCTGCTTGTATATTGATTTCATGCTTAGTTTAGAATTTTTTGAAAAATTATAAAATTTTATTTTCTAGATTAATTTTCATTTTTGGTTTTGATGTATATGGATGAAGGGTGATAGAACCACCCTAGATTTTATGGTGTCTTGTTTTAGTATAGGCACAGTTCCACCATGACATTTTGCTGTTCTCATGCACTCTACGACGAGCACATGTCCCCAAGTAGGAGCCAAATGTTATCCCCATTTTGTGGGATAACTAAGGAGATCATGTCTCAAGGTCCTCAGGTTGCAGATATGGAGTGCCTAGAGACCACATGACTAGAATTTTCCACTTGCACATACGTAAGCCCTCTCTATCACCACCTTCTGATCCGTTTTCAACACATCCACCACACTAGATAGCTCCTGGAAGGAGGATGGGTCTTTCTCCATGCAATACAAGTCGGGTATTGTGGTAGGTAATCACCCTAATATTCAAGGGATTTGAGCATATTGTATTTGAGCTACTTTTTTTTATAGAGAGTATGCTTGGACATTATTATTTTGACCTTGTTTCACCTTGGTGGGTGTCATAGATTTCATAGTAAGTGACCAACCTTTGGGAAAGGTTTGTGACTAGGGGTCCCTTGAGGGGTTATCATACCATTCCCGACCATACTTACCACCTTCCACTTATTACGCTCCCATAATATTGTCCTCTTCTAGGCATTTTAAACTTAGTGACCCAAGAAGGGCATGTACCTCATTTCATGGGAAAAAGGGGCTGAAGGCCCAGCGAGATTGTTGTTGGCTAAAAAGATAAAATCCTAGATATAGACCTTCCAGATGCTTCGCTCATGGATCCCTCGAGAAAGCAATGAAACACTTCTTTGTAAGAAAAGGGGGACTTGCAAAAAAAAATGAAGGCGTTAGTTGGAGGATGGGAGGTCTCATCACGAGCCGACCTATCATGATCATGGGTATTTAGTGACATGACATTATCATCATCTGATCACCAAGACAGGGAAGTGGATCTTAGTTATACAAATGAGAGAAAGGGGGTATCATCACGATCTAGACTTTTCATTTCCATGAGATATTTTTGAATGACACTGTCATTATCTAGATACCACGCCAGGACAATGGCCTTCAACTCATTCCTTAAAATACGAAAGAAGTAAAGAATGGCAAGAAGATGGGCCTGGAAAAAGTGCATCGCAGATGAAGGTGCCACACACCCTCTACAAAGGCACACATAAATGAGATAATACGAGCCCTTGTATGTCATGAAAATCATTGACCTATGAAGTATAAACCCCTTCTACCTCATCATCCACTACATAAACTTGAAATTCCATCCTTGGGAGAATCCCGTACTTGAGGGATTTGGTCTACCCCATAGGACTCCTATGACACCCCTCCCATACTTAAACTTGGTCAATTGTATAGGGTTCTTGAGCATTTGTTTTATTTTATGAGGTAGTTTTGATGCACATGTTTAGGTGCCTTGCTTATTAGATGTGGTTTACACTTGTCATGATATATTTGACTTGAGATGTTTGGAGGGCGTACCCTTTTATTTTGCAGGACCTTGCTTGGTGGCCAGTTTTGGGAGAACAAGCCTAGCTTTGGCATCCATGGGGAAAGAAGCCCACATAATGGATTCTTAGGGCCTGCATGTCGGATGAAAAAGATGTTCCTTTGGAGGCCTAGAAGACATCATGACGATCCTAACGTAACCTCTACCACCCAAATGATTTTCCTAGTAGAGGAAAAACATCACCTCCTTGAGGGTTGACGTCATGAAGGGGCTAGGGTTTGGTGGAGATGGAGTTGCACGTTGACACTTGGCATAGTTTCACTGAATGAGGCATGGAGGAGTCTTGGTGCATGAAGAGGAGACTCAAGGAGCCCCAACGACTTCCACATTCTTCTCCAACGAATTAGAAAGTGTAAAAAACTTCCCCTAAGGGGAGACACCATCTTACTTTAGGGTTTCTTTTGTGCAAAAGAAAATTTTAAAATGATTTATTTAATATTATTTGTGTAAAGGGGAAAGATTAGGGTTGTTGACCCCTATCTTGTGGTTTACCCTAAAATTATGTGGACAAACATACTTGAGGACATTTTGTATAAATAGAGATGAACTCTATTTCATTTTAACACAACTCTCCCTTGTGGAGAAGGATACTTGGCTGAAATTTTTGCTAGCTTTGAGCATTATGGTGTTTATCTCTTGTGCAAATGTTTTATGGTGCTATCTTTTGGTAAATGGATGAGGTGGAGTGATGCACACCTCTTGGATGATTTTTCTCTTGATGCGTATGGTGAATTTGCTTGGTGAAACTACGGTTTGATCTCTCTCTCTCTCTCTTGGAATTGGTAAGGAGAAATATGCATTGTTAGTCGTTTAGTAATTTTGCAAGGGTTTCTAGGAGGAATATGAGTGTGCATGCCCTCTTAGATTTACCCTAATTTTGATTGGCATACCCTAGGAAGTAAAAGGGCTTACACCCCTAGGGTATTTGTTGATCTAACTCTTTATTATAAGACTCCATTTAGCCAATTTCAAAGGAACTAATCTGAATATTTTGCATTGGAGAAATAAATAGTTGCATTAGGAAACATGATTTTCATTCATTTCAACTTTTTGCAATCTGGGTTTTGTTGCTTGTGCCTAGAGCACCTCTTAGCCACTAGGGCATCTGATCTAAAGGGGCATTTCTTGTTTCTATTATAAACTTTCATCTTCAGGCATTAGGGCTACATAAACCCTAACACTCTTTCACTTATAACTTACTTTTCAACTGTCAGAATTAGCTAAGAGTTTGCCACTTTTATCTACTTGGTCTAGCTCAACTTTTGCGTGGATTATTTGTGAATTTTGATGGTTGCATTTAATGTTGTAACAAAAAGTTTGCTACAACCATAAGGATGCAAAAAATTTCCGTAAAAAAACTTTTATTATTTCCTTCTTTCATTGCTAGAGTCTAATGCTATCTTACTTGAACTAATCTAGTTGTTTCTAGTTTATCTCTTGCTCTTTCAACTAGACTCATAACAACTTGTTTGCATCATTCATTATCATTTTCATTGCTGACATATACTGTTACTAACTGCTGCAATTAGGGACAATAAGATTAAATTTCTTTTCCATCATATACTTGGGCTTGTATCGTTGTTTTTCTTGTGTCACGAGAAGGTACAATCAACATTTTCAAGGTCTACTACTTCTTGGAAACCCTTGGCTACCATCAATACCTTACTCACGCCCTTATACACACATAGAAACTTGACCTATAGGGGTACTCATTCATACATCACACTCTCCATCTCTTTGTGCTAGTGGGTTAGGGTGTTAGGCATCATAGTCTGTTCATAATCAAAATGGTTAAGGTTTATAGTGTATTAGGTGTTAATGTGTTCCAGTTTAAAGTATGTTAGGAGACAATTGTGTCGAGGGTCATCCTATGTCTATGGTCATAATGGTTAATTTACGATGAAAATTATGATGATGATGAGGAGGAGGATGCAAGTGTTGATTATGAAGATCATGACAATGATGATGATGACGATGACTACAACGAAAATGACAAGGATGAAGATGACGACGACGACGACGACGATGATGATGATGAGGATGACAATGTCGATTATGATGATGACGATATGATGATGGTCATGACAATGGAAATGACGATGATGATGATGACAACGAAAACAATGAGAATGATGATGATGACGACGATGATGATGACAACAATGAGAACAATGATGATGATGATGAGGAGGAGAAGGAGGAGGAGGGCAACGACAACAATGTTGATTATGGTGATGACAATGACGACGACAATGACGACAACTATGATGACAATGGAAATGATGACGATGACGATGATGATGAGGAGGATGATGACACTATTGATTATGATGATAATCATGACAATGAGAATGACGATGATGATGACAATGACGATGATGACAATGACAATGAAAATGATGATGATGATTATGATTACGACAATGACAACGACAATGAAAATGATGATGATGATGAGGAGGAGGAGTAGGATGGTGACAATGTTGACTATGGTGATGACAACGATGACAATGACGATGATAATGATGATGACGACGACGACGACGACGATGATGACAACTATGACAACAATGACGATGATGACAATGGTGATGATGATGACTACAATGATGAAGAGATGATGACGACGAAGATGACAACGACAATGATATGATGGTGATCATGACAATGGAAATGACGACAATGATGACAATGACGATAACAATGATGATGATGACGATGACAGAGAAAATGAAAATGATTATGATGATGAGGAGGAGTAGGAGTAATATGAGGACAATGTTGATCAGGGTGATGACAATGATGATGACAACGACTACATAGTGATGATCGATGTCATACATAGTGATGTTGGCCCATAACTTTAGTAGCTCATTGACAATGATGACGACGACGACGATGATGATTGTGACAATCACATTGACGACGATGATGATGACCATGGATATGATGATGAAAATGGTGATGACGATGATGCTGACAATGATGATGATGATGACGCTGACAACGACGATGACGACGATGATGTTGATGACGACGATGATGAAAATGGAAATGATGATGATGATGGAAATGATGATGATGATGATGGCAATGATAATGGTGGTGGTGATGATGATGATGATGATGATGATGATGATGATGATGATGACAATGACAATGACAATGGCAATGATGACAATTGTGATGATGATGACTATGACAATGTCAATGATGACGATGAAGACAATGGTGATGATCATGATGAGGAGGAGGAGGATGACAATAGTGTTGATTATGATGACAATGATGACGACGAAGATGACGATGACAATGAAAATGACAATGATGAGGAGGAGGAGGATGATAATGTTGATTATGATGATGATGATGACAGTGGAAATGATGATGATGATGACAATGACGACGACGACGACGACGACGACGATGATGATGACGACAATGACAATGATGAGGATGAGGACGATGATGACGAGGAGGAGTAAGATGACGAAAAGGTTGATTATAGTTATGACAATGAAAAATGACGAAAATGATGATGACGACGACTACATAGTGATGATATATGTTGTACATAATGATGCCATCCCATAACTTTAGTAGCTCGTTGATGATGATGATGATGATGAGTGTTAGCGATAATTCTTGTCATGGGTTCGAGAGCATTCGGGTCTGCAAGTTGCACGAGAAGTGCTTGAGCGCAACAGGGAGAATCCCTGTTTTTCCAAGTAGCAGGTCAAGCGAGCGGGCAAAATGTCGTCGGCAGCATCCAAGGTCTATTTTGCGAAGCAGGTCGACGTTCGGTGGGTAATCGCGGTCAGCCGAGTCATGCCAAGTATAGCACAAAAGTTTTAAAGAGGTGAACGGTCAGAAGTCTCCGTGGAGCACTCACGAAGTAACGAGGGTCGTTGATCGCGATCAGTTGATGCGTGGATTCATTTTTTGAACTCGGGGTTCGTAAGTTCGAAGGGTGGACCATATCCTTTGTTTGCGCGAGATCGCGAGTCGCGAGAATTATGGAAAAGAAAAGAGCCATCGCCTCTCGGGATTTCGCGGAGGGAGAGTGCCAAGGTTCGACACTCCAACTCGCGAGGTCGCGAGTTGCGAGAGGCGCTAGCACTTAAGCCTTAGCCGACGGTTACGTGTGGAGGGAACCAATAGTAAAAAGAGCTATACAGTATTGCCGAGAATATCTCATCCATCCATCCAAAGGGACACATGGTGCGTGATTAGGCGCCTCGCCTATTCGCCCATCGCGACTTTGAAGCATAAGAACCAACCTCCTCCCAGCTACGAGACGCGAAGTGCCGAAGGCATCCAGGACTCGGGCCCACAGTATTGCCGAGAAGATCTCAGCCGTCCATCCAGAGGGACACGTGGTGCGCGATTAGGCTCCTCGCCTATTCGCCCATTGCGACTTTGAAACATAAGAACCAGCCTCCTCCCAGCCGCGAGATGCGAAGTGCCGAAGGCATCTAGGACTCGGGCCCACAATATTGCCGAGAAGATCTCATCCGTCCATCCAGAGGGACACGTGGTGCGTGATTAAGCTCCTCACCTATTCACCCATCGCGACTTTGAAACATAAGAACCAACCTCCACCCAGCCGCGAGACGCGAAGTGCCGAAGGCATCCAGGACTCGGGCCCACAGTCTTGCCGAGAAGATCTTAG
>JZKD02S1702409.1:10859-22734 GCA_000966675.3 Picea glauca | reverse complement strand
CCTCATGGACTCAGGGGCTTCCCATAACCTTATGCCCAAAATAGTAATGGAAGAGCTGGGATTAGAAGTGACCAGGGCCTACCATGATTTATACTCTTTTGATTCAAGGAGAGTGAAGTTCCTAGGAGTCATCAAAGACCTGGCGGTTTCCCTATTTCAGCTGCCCATGAAAAGTGTGGTCATGGATATTGTGGTAGCTGACGTTGCCCCCAAATTCGGTATGTTGTTGTCTAGATCGTGGATCAAAAAACTGGGAGGGACACTACAGATGGATCTCACATATGCCACCATTCTGGTCTTCGGAGGGGAACAAAGGAGATTATACAGAGAAGCCCAGCTGGCTTATATTGTCAGCGATGAAGCAGACCCTACCAATCACCCCATCTTTGCACTTGACACCGACTTGGGGTATAGTTTGTTGCAGCTTACCGATGCCCCTGAAAGCTCTTTACTAATCAGAAAACATCCCAACCCTGATCATCCGATTTCCCCTCAAAGCTCCCCTGTGTGGAAGATGTTTTTTGACGGAGCTTCTTCTAGCGAAGGCGCTGGTGTTGGAGTGGTTTTCATATCACCTTGTCAGGAAGTCGTGTCCCTGTCATACAAGATGGAATTCGAAGCCACCAACTACGTGGCAGAGTATGAAGCCCTTGTTCTGGGTATGAGGGCCGCAAAGGAAATGGGAATTCAAGAAATAGCAATATTCAGAGATGCTGAGTTGATTATTCAGCAGGTAAGGAATGCTTATCGTGCCCATAATTCCCGACTCAGAAATTATCGGAATGAAGTATGGGACCTTATTAATAATTTCTTATTGGATTTTAACATTTCTTTCATTCCGAGGGGAGAAAATACTTTGGCCGATTCTTTAGCTGTTTCAGCTAGTTTCCTCAAATTTCCTCTGCCGCCTATGGTAAAAAATGATGTTGATATAAGATATAGGCCCTCGGTGCCGGACAATGTCAAGTATTGGAAGGTGTTCGAGGATGATTCTGAACTCGAAAGGTTTGTCCAATCTGTGGACGAATTTTCTGCGTTGCACATTGACCAGGATCCCGACCTGGAAGGTGACCCTCGTCCTGAGGAGTTTTTAAATAAAATCGCTAATCATCAGATCCGTTGCCAACAATGAGGACTACGAAAATCACTATGACAACGACGAAAATGATGATGATGATGACAATCACGATGACAATGATGATGACAACGATGATGACGACGACGATGATGAAAATGATGATGATGACCATGCTGATGATGATGACAATGGAAATGATGATGACAATGACGATGACGACGACGATGATGATGATGGCGATGAAAATTGCGATGATGATGATGATGATGGTGATGATGGTGATGGCAATGATGATGACAATGGTGATGATGATGAAAATGGCAATGATGACAATAACGATGATGATGAAAATAACAATGTCGATGATGACGACGATGATGATGACCATGAAGGTGATGAGGAGGAGGAGGATGACAATGTTGATTATGACGACAATGATGATGGTGACGACGACAATTATGATGATGAGGAGGATGACAATGTTGATTATGATGATGATCATGACAAAGGAAATGACGATGATGATGACAATGTCGATGATGGCGATGATGATGATGACAATGATGTCGATGATGATGATGAGAAGGAGGAGGAGTAAGATGATGAAAATGTTGATTATGGTGTTGACAATGAAAAATGACGACAATGATGATGACGATGATTACATAGTGATGATCCATGCCATACATAGTGATGCTATCCCATAACTTTAGTAGCTCGTTGACGACGACGATGACGATGATGAGGAGGAATGCAACAATCATGATGACGATGACGATGATGATGATGATGACCATAGTGATTACGATGACGATGACGATAATAATGAAGATGACGATGATGATGACCATTCTAATGACAATGCCAATGACGATGATGATGACAATGGAAATGATGATGACGATGGAGATGATGATGATGTCGATGAAAATGACGACGACAACGACGACGGCAATGATGATGGTGATGAAAATGAGGATGACAATGGCGATGATGATAATGACAATGACAATGTCGATGATGATGATGAAGACAATGATGACGACAACGATGATGATGATGATGATGATGACGATGATGACGAGTGCAATGATGATGATGATGACGATGAAGATGAAGATGACAATGTTTATTATGGTGATGTCAATGATGATGAGGATGAGGATGATGAAGATGAAGACACCACGATGACAATCATGATAGTGATGACGATGACGATGATGATGAGGAGGATGCTGACAATGTTTATTATGATGATGAAAGTCACGACGACGACAATGATTAACCCATATAAATTATTGTTCTTGAGATTGTTCCTGGTTGTTTATGTCAAGACATATCAAAACCTACTTTTGACTACAAGATGACCCTTCCAGTCAGAGAGGTCTCTCTCAAGGACAAAAAGATATTGATTGCCTACTGTCAATAGACATCAACTTACTTCGTTAAACTTAGGTGTCAAATTTAAAATATAAACATAAGGATAGATAAGGTAGGCAATATGTAGGATTAAATGACAGGTGACCATGAATAAAGAACTGTAATCCTATTAGACAAGAGGCCTAATCCATTGGGCATGGAGTCTCATTCATTAGAGCACAAAAAGTTGAATATGCAATATGGAAGAAAAAAAGAAGACAATTAAATCTCAAATAATATAGAGGAAAAAATCAATCTCTACAAATATGAGATGAAGAATAAATGATTTGTTGGGCATTTTAAACAATGAATCCAACAAAGGAAATCAAGTGCATGTAACAAAATGTATTAGGGTTATGGATAAACGTGAACACTTCACCTCTATCTCACAAGGCATAATAATAAAGACTCAGGTCCAGTCAATGCTCACAACATATATATGGAAGTATGTAGCATTTGGATGATTCCCTTATAATTTGCAACAGTGGAGGTTGTACCAAATTGTTACACTTCTAACCCAAATATATAAATATTACAACAAAAATATAAAGAAATAAATATATATGGCATTTAGAGAAGCTTGATACAGAAAAAGAAAGAAGAACAAGGCTCTAACTGGAATGATCAATGAATTCAATACATTACTCCTCGATATCTCAAAGAATTACAAATGCCCTAAGAGATTGATACAAAAACACAACTTATAGCTATCGTAAAATTCCTAACTTGCCAAGTTTAGTTGCACGATAACGTGCCTCTAGTTTTTTTCAAAATACTCCTCGAGTGAAGCTCTCATCCTCCTTTTGAGTTTTTTTTTTCCTTCCTTGATCTTTTGCTTCAAATCTCCTCAATCCAAATCTTTAGGTTTCAAATCGTTTTTCTTTGTGATGGTTAACTGAGATTAATCTTTGCGATTTTAAATTTCTTTCAGAAATGCTGAAGAGGTAGGTTGGGGCAATCTCATTCCTTTGACATGTGTTCTCCCTTTTATGTTTTTTTTTAACCTGTAATAAGTTTTTCTTGGTTATTTTTAATGGTATTCAGAGCAGTGGCATAAATTCTGAAGTTAACTTTGTGATGAATTCTGAATTCATGCAGTGTAACTGCAATCTTGTCAAATCTCCGAGCCTTTTGAGATTTGGTCTCAAAATCTCAATCTTATCATCGTGATCTCGAACTCTGATTTTGTGTGCGTAATTTTAGAACAGTAATCAATGAATCCGCTCAACAATTTCAGGTTACACCTTTCCTGCTATATTGTTTGAAGAGTAAGTGATGGCTTCAATGCAATCTCAGACACGCTGGTTTTTCTACGTATTCAAAACCCTAATATTTTTTTGGCTTCCATCACTTCTATGTGCTATCACCAACTATTATTATCCACGTTTTCAACCATTTAACTGCTCACGATCCATGATTTCCATTTGGCAGAGCTGTAGCATTCTTAAGCTATTGGTGCCGTTTCCACCTACAAGATCCAACTATCCGGAATCAATATAAAAATATATGGATTAGCTAGGTTTCATTAAAGAAAAATAGAAGCACCAAAAGTTTAGAAAGATCATAATCAATTTCTTTATTTATACCAATATTATCATTATTCATTTCGTTTTATAACAAGTGTCAATAAATGGTCAATGATATTTAACGTTTCTTTTGGACACTATTGAGTACTTTGTTGGGTTTGTTTATGACATTTAAATAATTCTTTCCCTTTATGTATGGTATGATATGATTTCTAGAATGTATATTATTTATTATTTAATAATGCACATAATCTAAAAAGTATATTTTTTACTTGTTTTATTGAAGTTTTATTGACAATATTCATCACATGGATAAAGAGGAAACTAGTTTTAGTTTTCATGATAAAAGGATTTTTAGGGTATAATTATTTCACACCTCTTTTTTTTGGGGTTTAACCTTGCTATCAAATACATGATTGACCACTGGAAAAACAAACACCAATAATCTTATGAATCATTTTGATGCCATGAGCATGCACAACATGTTAATCAACCAAGAAGCAAAAGATTCAAATGTTGCATATAAACCAAATCACTAAAACTCCATCTCATGAAAACTGAATAGAACGTATAAAATAGTTTACACTAACCAAAATAACTAAGTAAATCCAAACAATCAAACAAACTTGAAAAAATGGGAAAAGAAAAGAAAACATTATTCGATCAAAAGTGACCTAACTGTATAGCTAAGCTAAGAAAATGATTTGAATCATAGAAAACAAGAAAATTTTGGAAAAAAAATTGACAATTTTTTTAATGTTACAACATAAATAAATACTTTAAAGATAATAAATCATATAAAATATATAATCACATAACTCATACATTTCATCATTTTTGCAATATCATTGATGATCTTCTTCTTCATCCAAGTCTACATCTGTATCATCTAGTTCAGAATCAACGTTGAAAGGATTGGTCATATCAACACCAATATCAAATTCATTTTCGATAATATCATCATCAATATGATCATCGATAGTATTTTCATCCACATCTGGATCAACTTCTTCGACTTCTTCATCTGACGATACATCTACCTTATGCTCCTATGCATATTCTTCTTCTTCAATGTCATCTTTTTCTGGTACATTATACTTTACAGACCTTCCTCTTGGATCATATCTGACAACGTATGACCAACCTACTTTACTTGGAACCTTTGAATAAAAGACTAGCTCACATTGGCTTGGAAGAACATAAGTTTATGTACTAAGATCAAACGTCCTTGTATTAACCATGGTAAATCCATTGGCATGCTCAATAAAAATTCTATTTGGATCACGTTCATTCATTCGTAACCTGTACCATTTGACCTCGAATAGAATTAACTTGAAGGATCTAAAGTCACACTCGATTATATCATCCAAATACCCATAATATCTATTTTCTTATTGTTGGATGCCTTTCACTTCTTGAAGAAAAATTAGTGACCTGAAAGACTACAATTATCCCACAATAAGAGGTTTTCTTCTTGTCATCCAACTTTTTGATGCAAAATTTGCGACCATTGCACCACATAGCCTTGTGGTGTGTCAACTGCAATATGCCCGACACATGAAAAATGCATTATCAATCAATAAACATATTTAGACTTAGGAAAATTTTATTAAAAAACACACCACATAGATTAATATATTAGAAAAAAACTAAAACATGATGTGGGTGAATAATATGCTTGCCTGTTTATCTTTTAAACCATATGCTAAATCAATTTCTCTCTGAGTAAGATTGGTATCTTTATTACGATGAGCTTCTTTAAGCAAAGTAGCCACCCCTTCCCATGATAACCTACCATTACATTGTATACATTGATCTATCCATACCTTCATCCAATCAAGATTATTTGTGATGTATAAATGTAGTGCATCCCAATCTCGACTAACTATATGAACAAATAATAAAAATCACTAATTAGATAAAGATTAATAATTGACCATGGAAACTAAATAAAACTGAAATAAGTACAATATAGAAACAAATCAATATTAATGCAAAGTGTTATAGGTCTCTACCATATAATTACCTTTCACTTTCCTCATTCTACCTTTCCCGACCAAGACCTCCCCTTCAAATTTGTTAATGGAATTGACATCCCAAATCCGAGGCACCTTCATTATTTTTGTTGCCAATTTAGGAAGATATTGACTAATATACACCAAAGATTGATATACCATATAGCCCTCCACCATAGATCCCTCAGGACATGCTCTTTGTCTAACAAAAGCCTTCAATGACTTCAAGTGCCTCTCCACCATCCACATAGACCTTGTGTCTACAAGTCCGCACATTTCAATCTCCTCAACTTGGTGTATGAGGTAGTGTTCTTGTGCATTGAAAGATGCCAGAGGTAGATAATTTTTCATTTCATACATTAGTAGAGGAATTTCTCTCATTCAATATTTTATATCTTCTTTATGGATTTATTTATATGACAACCACCTACACATGATATAAAACCACCTACACATGATATAACAAATCAAATCATAGGTTTCAATAACAATGTATATATATTGAAAGTAAAAAAAATGTCGACAAGTTGAGAAACAACAATTTTTCATATAAATCATTAATATTTACCTTATGTATTTCCAAGATCATATAAAACTTGTCTTACATTGTTGTCAAAGATGTCAGGGAGAGATAGAGGTAGAACATATTGTAACAACAAAGGGATCATTAATTTTTTTGAAAAGAAAACCAAATTATAATACTAAAAAATCGTATATTTACCAATATATAAATCTACCAAAATAATTACCTTAATGAAGGTATGCCAGTCATGAGTTTTCACCCCTCCAAATTCACCTTTCTTTGCTAATATATTCTTTATGTTTGAAGAAAATCTCGTGGGAAATTTAATTTTCCGAATGACCTATTTTACAACATTGTTTTCCTGCTCTGTAAATAACAATGGAAGACTATTTTGATGTCCATTGTTGTTTGAATAAATCACATTTTGCAGTGCATGATTGGCTTCCCGAATGCTAGTACAAAATTTGACAATTTTTCCTTTGCCACTCCTTCCATCTACGATTCTCCACAATATTTTTCTTACATTCTTTCTGATATGCATTGTATCAAACACATGAGATATTTGTAGGCGTCTATAGTATGAAAACCTATTGAATTGTATGGGGTGACTTTTCATTCCTCGTGGAAGCCCATTAATGCCTTGATGAAATTATGAAACATAATTATTGAGATTACAACAATAATTGTTAGATACCTTGACGATTTCTATTATTATATTCCAACTTCCATAGGTGAGGTGTCATTCTTCGTGGTTTTATTCCAGTCTCTTCTTTCAAATTGAAAAAACATTTTCATGTAGTTCGACACCTATGATTCTTAGGGAGGAAGTACCTATACTCATAAAATACCTCATTTCCTAGAATTATTGAATGACACGATTTCATCCTAGGACCACAATCTGGACATGAAAATTTACCTTTTATTTGAATACTTGCAAGATATGGATTAATGCCAATATTATTATATAACAAGGAATTAACATTTAAGAAGCACACATCATATTTTCATAAAATTATATACTATTAAAGTGCAAAAATATGTTACATACCACAAAAATGTATTAGCCCAGGGGCATCATGAATTGTCCATGTAAGTATTCCATGGAATCGAAATTTCTTTTTCCCTATTGGTCTAGAGATGTTGTACATAGTGATGCCAACCCATAACTTTAATATCTCGTCAACAAGAGGCTCAATATATACATTCATGTCTTTCACTTGGTACTTACCTAATTGGGTGAAAATACACATAATTACTACCTTGTATATATATATATATATATATATATATATATATATATAAGTAATTATGCAATGAATAAGACAAATGAAATGCAACGTTCAAACCAATTTTGTAAAAAAATACCTGGAATAATCATTGGCAAACTTGTGTGCTCCCTCTTTATTGACATCCAAGGAGGAAAGTTATTGTTTATAACAAAAATAGGCCACATTGAGTAAATAGACCTGAGCTCACCAAATGGATTGACACCATTAGATACCAATGAAAGCCTACCATTATAATGTTGTTCTTTAAAAATTAGCGATCTTTCTTCGATGTTCCTAAATGCAGAACCGTCTACAGGGATTCGAAGAACACCATCTTCACTTATATAATGTGCATGGTAATCCATAAATTGTGCAATGCTTTGGCACCGGAACAATCATTGCAAATGTGGAACTATTGGAATATGACGAAAACCTTGTGAAACACCTTTTTTGTTACTTGATCGATTCGATATCTATTGATTTGACAATTTGAGCATTTCGTTTTCGATGCATATTGTACATAATATATAATATGATCATTCGGACATGCATCAATAACCTGACACTCCATTCCAATATCTTTCACAATGGCACACAACTCTCGATATGTGCGAGGTAAATTATTTGACGGTGGTAAGAAAAATTCACCTAACAATCTACAAGATAAAAAAAATAACTAGTTAATGTAAAGAATGGTAATAAAAAATATTGCATCCTTAATTTTCACATTAATTGACACTAAAAATAGAGAAAAATAAAGTCGACCTTTACATATAATATGTGACGAATTATATTACGTACCTTAGGATTTTGTGAGACAAGTGTTTGACAAACCATTCAATACCTTCAAGTTCACCACCAACATTATAGTAGAGAGAATATTTGTTCTTGAGCCTTCATAAAGGGGTTGTTATGCCTTCTCAAGCATAGGTACATCATGAATATCATCAGAGTTTTCCTCATCGATAGGAGCAAAGATGTCCTAAATCAATCTATTTATCCCATCATCCAGCTCAACAATATTATTGGTGTCATCTTCTTGCATATGATTGAATTGATATTCAATATCCATACCATCTTCCACATCTTGTACAATAGTATTTATACTACTACTTGGAAGATATTTATTTGGTGACAGACACCTAGGAGGATTTATCTTTACAATTACAAACAATCAATAACATCAATGTATATAAAAAATATTAAAATGAAAGAAAATTTTATAAATACAATCAATACAAAGACATACATAATGACTAACTTACCATGGGACGATATGTATGCCCCCCTTCACAATGCCCATACCTTCGACAATGTATTTCAACTATTTTCCTTACAAGTCTTCTTCTTTTCAAGCCCTTGCATTGATTGCAAGGGAAATACCATTTCCCATCACCGACCTATGCCTCCAATGAAACCCTCAACCTAGCAGTCACCCTTTCACTCTCTTAAGGTGTTGGCATTGAGATTTCCTATATTTAACACAAAATTCACTAAAGCAATATAATTACAATATACGAATATATCCTTATGGTACAAATGTCATTGAATTATATTGACCTCATATGTACTAGAGAATTAATCCATTTTCATCATAGATTTATTAAAGGTTTATGACAGTAGTCAACAATTAATCAACAAATAAAAACCATACATTTTTACCACATAAGTTCCAAAGCTTGACTATAAGCAAGTAATAAACAAAAACGATAAAAGAGAACTAGACCAAGACAAATTGTATAGTAATTAAATGAAATTGAGTAGACATGTTAGTACCTATTTCCTAGACAAAAATTTGTGTCCCCAAATGAAAGAGGGTCTAAGGGTTAGGGATCCAATTTGGGTATTTAAAAAAGAGAAAAAGTAATAATAAAAATTGTAACCTTCAAAGTACAAAATCCGAGCTATGCAGATCAAGAATTGGATTTGAGGCAAGTAGCACATAGAAAAAAGACTAATAAATCATTCATCGAGCAATGAGCATAAACATATTTTATAATTGTCGCACCTACAACAAAATAGTCAAAAACACTCATCGTCGTCGATCTTTCGATGAACGTTGACTATGTCAAAGTTGACCAAGTCAATGTCTGTTAAACCATTTTCAAATGGGTAGTTGTCATTCTCTACGTTCATCGATAGATAGAAAAACTATAATCAAAATATCGATGGATATATAAGTTCGTCGGGAGTATGACTTTCATCAGGTTGCCCAAAAAACAAATGATTAAAATTTTAATATTATGTTGTAATTTGTGACAATATGATTAATTTTATCCTTATCGCTGGGAGTTTTTGTCGAATTTTGACCCCATATGTAGTAGTGTCTATGCTTATGATTCCTGTCATTTTTTTTTGTTGTACTCAATAACTAGCTGTAATAGTCATGACTCTCGTAGCTCTATTCTCTTCATGCAAGCATCTTCCATACCCTTGCTAATTATTCTCTTGTAGCATAGAAGATTCAGATCCAATAACCAAGAACTCACATGGTCCATCATACTTATCTCCATTTCTTTACTTCATAGTATTAAACTACAATGACCAAGTCCTTCTCTAGCTCTTCCTCTGTAACTTGAATTACACTGATTAATTACAACAAATATTACATATGTCTTCTTTCTTTCTTTTTCATAACACCAACTTTTGATTTCATTTATTCTTCATAATTAAACCTGGAATCCAATCTGCAACATACCTTATCAATATTCATTCATGTAATTTGATTCTCCTTGTTAGCATACATTTCCATAACACTCTCTCCTTGAGTGTCCCTACTCATCAACAACACTACCTTATTATTAAGAACTCAACCCTTTTTTGTTGTCATGCTACTGCACTTTCGAATGTCCTTCCACACCACTACACATGCACCATTATGAAGTATATATAGGATTCATTTCTTTATATTCGCATCTTGCATGCACCTCTATCATTTGGATCTCCTTTCCAAAAATAAAACTGCTTTGGAAGTCTTTGACATTTGATAGTTTCATTGTTCACTGAGCCCAAATGTCTTGCTGCTACAACTTCCTAAACCAACCAAATGATTCTTATGAGAACTTAATCATTATATTATGTTATCCTACGAATTAAGTTTATAATGAATTTACTAATGCCTCAATCTAAGTTCTGAGTTATAAGTTATGGCTCTCTAAATTTTCCATTTATTCCCAATATGCACACTTTCCTCACTGGCACAATCTAGCTCAGAGACCAAGTTTTTCCACCATCAGAAGAAAATATATGGATGACCAAGAAAACTTTTTTATTGGATGTAGATAATACTTACAATTTTGAGTACTAAAAAACTTTCAAATTAATGATTTTATGCTCCAAAAAATTTTCGCATCAATATGGAATTGTCAACTTTTCCTTTTTTGCACTTTTTCTAGACTTAGAATTTTTAGTTGAAATTGCTATCTCCCAAATGGAGAAAAAATGAACAAACTTCAGTTACATAAAGTTGTTTGTATTATTGATAAAATCAAATTTCAAATAGGATAATTTTTCCATATTGGTGATCTTGGGTCCCTTTTCCTCCACTAAAGATCCCCAAAAGTATTGTGGATTAGTGGATTTTGGCCTATTTATGCATCTCCATTCCCAAACCTTTGGAATCTGGCCAATTTATCCATTGGTTTTCTTCATGTCTACTCCCATTACTCACTATCCATATTTCATAAACAACATGGATTCATCAACAACGAGGCCTCTATCAAGGACTACCACCCTATTCTTTAAAAACCATTAATCTACAATTTTTGGAAATCTAGAGCAGAATCAACCAGTGACACTCAGACATACCTTTATATTCCTCCTAAATGTGGATATACCCTTGACATTTCACCTAATCCAAATTAATCTACTCTTTTTATGGCTAAAACAAAATTTTGGCTCCATACTTTAAAATATATATTTATCTTGTCGATGTGGCATGACACATGCCTACTAATGTGGAAATAGGGTCTTACATTTTATCACCCATGTTTACCATGTCACCTCCCTTTCTACCTTTACCTACCATGCCATTCTTTTGTGACCTC
>JZKD02S1702398.1:62068-94796 GCA_000966675.3 Picea glauca | reverse complement strand
GTAATCTCTCTTCCTATTATTTAATATAATACAGTGGCATGCTTCTTTCCCATACAATAGTCTTTATTTCATTACATAACTCCTTGATCATATGCATAGGTTGTTATTGAATCTACAATTGCTTCTTTCACTTTGGTTGGTTTGTGACATTATAGATCTGATCTCACAAGAGACCTAGAGCGAAGTAGGGAAAACAAAGGTATAATGAAGCGATATATAGAGGTATGTCATCCATTCCTCCTTTGGTAGTAAATTCAATGATTATAACTTAGGGAAAGTTTCATGTCCTATCTTGTTTTGTTCTAGATCCAGGTGGATCTAGGGAGATTAGTTTATGTCTGCATTTACCGATTTATTCGATAACAAAATTGGCCACTACACTGGGGAACATAATGTTTTCCTAGTTTGTCTCACTTTCTTTCTCTAATTGCTTAGTTTCTATTTTCTGGTTCACTGGGAGATCCAACTTGACTCTCTGACTATTAAAGTTCACAGGAAAACCTTCATAATTTTTAATTTTTTCCATTTTTGTTTGATTTCCACACCCTGCTTTTAGGGAGAGTGTGGAAACCAAGGATTTTCGCACCCTACCTGTTTATACCAGTACATAAAATCCACACCCTACCCATTTCTGCCCTACAGAAATCAATGATTTATGCACTGTGTTAGTCTACAGCCTACGGAAATTGTGAGAATTTTGATTTTTTATGGTTTTTTTCCTTACCCAAACCTTGGATTTGGTTTTGGGGTGAATTTTTGGGTTTGATTATGATCTGTTTGCAGTCTTATTGATAGCTTTGAAACTACTTTTATCCATCTTTGCTTTGTTTTCTTTTGAAAGATTTAGTCTTTTCTTTGAGCATCTTCCAGTTACAAAGCATTTCTTTTCTTTATAATTGTTTAGTGAAAGAATACTTCTTTTTCTAAATAAATCATGTTAAAAGAGAAACTTAGTTTGGGTTGTTTTTTTTTTGAAGTGATTTGTTATTTGTTTTAGTGTCTCTTTGAAACAAAAAAATGTAATTTCTTTCCTTATATTAGATTGGGGGCTTCCTTGCATTTGAAGTAGCGAAATTGCATGATTCTTGGCATTTTTGGTCTTAAATTATGAATTGTGCATTGGTGTATAGTCTCTTTTTCTCATTTCTTGAGAATATTGATATTGGTGAGTTTTAAAATTTTGGGACATTTGGCATATGGGAATGATAAATGCTTTCTCCTTCTCGTAGCATAGCTTTCATCGAAATGAAAAGATTGCATCTTCAACTCTTTTCATAAATTTCGAGTCAGTCAAAACACCATATTGTCCATGCCATTTTCCTTTTGAGTAACAACAGCCATAAAATAAAGTGCTTATATAAATTGATTAGACATTTTTATATTTTCTGGTAGAAAAACTACATTAGATTAGTTGTAGGGCTTTAGAATAGCTGTGAAAGATAACTTTCCAAGGCTGAAAACAAACATAGGATATTGTGTTAGGGAGCAGTGAAATCCAATTGCTACATTTTATCATGGGAAGCCCTTCTCACACAAGGGTAAAAACTGAGGTTGCATTGAGACTGGCAGAGTTACTCACCCTGCTTTGTTGGTCTTGGTGTAGAGATTGCACGTATTATGGGGGTCGCTTGAAGGTATACCCACAATAATAAGTGGAAGGATTTTGAGTTGATTTCGGTCTAGATACCTTTCCCTTGTGCATGGATCAGACTGTCGACTATTTCCCCATCCATCACTATAGTAATTGGTAACCTTAGCGGCCTGTCTCTTTAGGGTCTTTACACAAGGTGACTGTGGAGGTGAAAGTCTTCACGGTACCTAGAATTGACATTGTCCAAACTCACTTGGGCTCCTTGGAAGGTATACCCATGATTATGTGTGGGAGCTTGCACCAGAGTGTAAGTCCGTTAAGCAAGTTGTCAACATAACTTTTCCACCCGCTCTATCTCAGACCCTTCTTACATTGTTCTCACGATGTTGGATTTCATCACCACCTAGTGTTCTCATTGTAAGAAGGTTTTGTTTGCTTGCTTGCTTACTAGATTTTTAGCATGTGTTGTTTGTTTTCCCTAGCAGACTCTAGGTTGGTTCTTCTTTTAATGGCATCACTTCTTGGAATGACCAATGAGGGAACCCCTTTTCTAGGGGAACCTTTTGTTTTTCCTACTTACAGAAACATTGGTCCTCCTCATATCACTACTTTGATCCTTCTAGGTCTCACAATTGGATTACCAATATGGTTGTCTTCCACTCAAGTAGTCCCGAAGGCAGTTAGTTCTTCATGTGTAAGAAATTCCCCCCAAGAACATCAAACTCATGTTGATCCTTCACCTTCTTCACCAGTAAGATCTTGTTTGCCTTCTTCACTTGCAAGGTCTTCTTCCATTTCATCTTATTCACCGAGTGGAAGCTCTAAAGCTAGTAACTCAATGGATAAGAAGAAGAAGAAATGAAAGAATAAGAAGAAGAAAAATAAGAAAGGGTCCAAACTTCCAACCACTACTGGACATGTTGGAAAGAAACCAATTACTCTTAATCATGCTAGGAGTGTTGATGATGTCAAGATCACCCAAACAACCCATAAGCCCAAGTACCCTTCCAGGCTTTGTAAGGGTACCCATCTTCTTAAGGATTTCCCTAGTCTATCCAAGGTTATAGAAGCATGGTCTACACACCCTCGCCAAACCATGTCGTCAACCTCTGAAAAACATGTTGACGACCTCCCGTCAACTAGTCAAGATACTATTGGGATGATGAAAAGTAGAGTCAAGTCCCTGTGTATGTTATGCAAAGGGAGTCATCCAACTCAACTTTTCCCTTGTATGGACGAAGCCTCAAAATTACTGGAAGACATGAGTGTTTCATAGCCTCAAATTCCAGTTGCTTATCACAAGCTTACTCTCGAACCTTCTATAGTTGATGGAAGGATCAATCCGTTCCCTTCATCGATCAGTCTGGTTGATCATGTCGTCAATATGGTAATGTCCTTAGTTGAACCAGCTGACAAAGTGGTCGATATGATCCCATCCTCAGTCAATTCCACTCTCTCGTTAGAGAATGAAACCCAAGTGGTTTATTCAATCCCATCTTCAGTCAATCCCACTCTCTCATTAGAGAGTGAAACCCAAGTGGTCGATCTGTTTCCACCTGTTGACCCCATTCTCCCCTTGGAAAATGAAACCCAAGTGGTTGATTTGATGTCATCATCAGTTGATCCTACTCTCCCACTTGAGAGTAAACCCAATATTTCCCATGTTTTTATCATTGATACAGACTCTACCATGCCAAGGGGTATTCCTCCTTCTCCTGTGGAACCTCCTCCAAGTAATGAGGCCATCCATTTTGATTGGAGTGTGCTAACAAAACCTCATCTTCCCTCTCACATTCCTTTCTAGATTACAGTAAAGGTTTTGTGGTTGGGGCATTCCTTAGACACTGATAGATGAAGGTGCATATGTTAGTATTTTTTCCTCTCTTGCTTGGAAATCTTTGGGTTGTTCTCAACTTGCGCCAGTTATGTACAATCTGTTAGATTTTAACAGAAGAACCAGTCAACCTTTAGGGACCCTTCCACAGTTTCCTATAACTTTGGGAGGGAAAAATGTCTTTATTGATGTCTTGGTAGTCCAAGTCCTTTTGGATTTCTCTTTACTCCTTGGATGGGATTATGTCTATGCCATGAAAGATATTATGTCCACTCTTTTTTGTGCGATATCTTTCCCACACGATGGAAGAATGGTGACTATTGATCAACTTTCCTTCATCGGTCTTGATTGGATTACCTCCCTTAGTGGTTCTTATATGCATTCGGTATCACCTCTTCCACAGGTCAATTATGTGGCATTGTCTCCCATGTATTTACTTACTGATGCAGATGAGCCTCTCACTATAAGCTCACTCCCTTATGACTTGGATCCGGTTGTTGACATGGTGATATATTTGGTAGGGATTTTAGAGCTTGACCTCCTTACCCCTATCGAAGACCTCGACATGTGTTCCTTCCAGGGTGTGTTTCTTCCATCAAGTGACGATCTCTTGGAGGCCATGACCGAGTTTTGTCCCTTGAAATGGTGTCCTTCCAGAGCACTGTCCTCTTGGAAGCCATGATCAAGAAGACTTGGAGCACAATTTCCTTATTTCAAGCTCATTAAAAAATGAAACCAACCTTAAGCATGGTTTTTTGATTTCAATCTCATTAAAAAATGAAACCAGCTATGAGGATAGTTTTATGTCTCTATGGAAACCTCGTTAAAATATGAAAGAAAGGTTAGGAGAATAGTTTTCCCATATCTGTACCAACCTTGTTGAAAAATGAAACATATCTTACGAGAATAGTTCTTGTCCCTGTATCAAGCTCATCAAAAAATGAAATAGGTTTCCCCCTCTCTTTTTGAGTCAAGTCCTTTGTCTAGAATTTGAAGCTTCGTTTCCTTCATCTGTTTCATTGGATGAAATGAAGCTTGGGGGGAAATGCTTCCAGCCTATGGAATTCATGTCGAAGTTGATCCACTATCTTCTTAAGATGGGGGCTAAGTACCAACCATGCATTGGGAAGTCACAAGCATAGTTTTATATGGTTCAAGCTTGTGTAAAAATGAAATGAGCTATCATAAGCATAGTTTTTGATGGTTCAAGCTTGTGTAAAAATGAAACCAGTTATCACAAGCATAGTTTTCGATGGTTTAAGCTTGTGTAAAAATGAAACCAGCTACCTCAAGCATAGTTTCGTCTGGCTTGAGATTTTGATAAAGTGAAACCAGGTCCAGGCATAGTTTAGTTTAGTTTTAAGCTTGTGTAAAAAATAAAATCTATCCCAAGCATAGTTTTGTTTTGTTTTAAAGCTTGCGTAAAAATGAAAACAATCCCAAGCTTAGTCTTTTTTCTTTCTCATGCTCATAAATACATGAGAATAAGTTACCATTCTTAGTCTTTGTTCTTTCTCATGCTCGTAAATCAATGAGAATGTAACTGAGTATACTTTTATCACTTTTTCAGACTCGTAAAGGTTATATGAAAAAGGAACCCACTGGAGTTCCCTTTAAGCTCTTTTTAGACTCTCTAAACATGAAAATATTGCTGAGTGACCTTTTTATTTTCACGCTCATTAAAGTATTTGAAGAAAACATCTATTGAGCGATATTTTATCTCTTTTTCGGTCTCATCAGACTACTTTATGAAAAAGGAACCGAGAGAGTTCTCTTTAAGTTCTTTTTAGACTCTCAAAACATGAAAACCCCTCGAGTTTTCTATCTTTGGACTTGTTAAACAAACATCGAAAGGCCCATATTGGACCGAACCACTCCTTCCTAGAGTTTTTTAGACATACTCTGAGGGACTCATCTTAAGGATGATCTTACATTACAAGAATATGTTATCCTCCTCAATCTTACGTAAAAATAAAGAGGTACTCTCTAGAAATGGTGGGGGAAAATTTGGGAAAGAAATATGTATAAACCTATATTCCATGGAAGAGACACTTTTGAACATTGACACCCTTTCACTTGCTTTGTGTCTAGGTTGGAAAATCTACCTATCTCTTGATCATACTCCTTTATAAAATTACAAATTGGTCTGTGATCCCTATTGTTGAGTCAGTGTTTCCAAGACAATTGTCGTGTCATCAACATGTTCAAAGATAAGTTCAACCTGGAAATACTTCTATTGCGTTAGCCATTTCTACATTCCTTAAGCCTTCTATTGCATCGGCCATCCTTGAGTCATTCATGAATCACATACTACTCTGATCTACATCAAATCTTACTTGTTTTGTTTCATTGATGGGGGATACATTAAGGCCCTCCCATGATGATTCATTTCCTGTCGACTTCAACTCATTATCTAGTATTTAGACTTAGAAACTAATTGGTACCTTGGAACTTGCATGCCTCAATTTCAGGTTTCCTCTTTTTCGATAGTGGGTTTTCATTATTGACCCCTGATCTAGAGATTCCATTGAATGTTCAACCTCATATCATTGATTCACATTTGTTGGATTGTACTAGTGTAGTACCTTGGGAGTCATTGACATTATTGGTGATTTTCCTTGCACTTGTTAATGTTATTCACTAATGACCAGTAATCAAGTGGTTTATACCATTTTTGACTTCAACAAATGTATTCACATGGTTAGATTCATACTTAGAGTGGTGGAGATGAAGACCCTGAATATTTTCTCATGGATTCAGGTTTCATTGGACTATATTCAGTCTATTGTTGCATAGATCCATATTGTATTTCTCATGGCTCTATTCAAATTTGAGTCCTTAACACATAGATCCACAGTGTATTTTTGGTGGCTATGTTCATATTTGAGTCATAATGGCATGGATCCACAGTGTATGTCTGGTGGCCATGACCTGTATTATTTGACATGGATCTTCGCATGTCAGAATTTATTCTTTGAGCAATTTTTATTCTGAGTATGGGAATGCCTACCTTAGTGATGATATATTATTGTACTGTATTTCCTTGTTTGTTCGCAGGTTTCTGACCAATTGTTCCTTGTTCCCTACACACACTCGACAAAGTATATCATCTATCACTCTATTCTAACTTCATACTTTGGGGGGATTTCTATTACACATTATTTCCGTCACCCTTATGACCGTTAATGATGTAAACCTATATGTTTCCTTCAGAAGGGTTAGTGGCCTTAATTCTTGAAGAAAGAAGAGAGAAGAACTTTCTGAGAGAACAAGTTGTGTTTTCCTATGTAAAAACCCTAGTTTGGAGGATTTTTGCAGGCTTCTCTATATGCAAGGTGTGGAAATTCTTGATTTATGCAGGTTTCACTATAGCTAGGTCTCGGATTTTCCATAGGYTGCATTATAGCTAGGGTGTGGCCACCTTCGTACATGGTAAAAATGAGCATTTTCTTGATGCTTCTAGAAGAAGAAGCTTCTATGGTGAGGTGGCCTCCAAATGGTTTKTATCTTAMTCACTTTCATGATTTAGTAGGATCATCCTAACCTCCTCACCTTATCCTCTTCAGCRTATAAAMGGAGAGGATCTCTCATGGAKAAAGTTAGCTTGATTGAGTTGGATGGAGCTTGGRAAATTTATRTTGGATTTGAGATTTTCTTTGTTAAGATAGATTGTGAGTAGTTATCATATCCAYAGTCTTAGAATCCATTGGAGCAAGAAGTGTGTGGGAAGGAAGGAACTATTGGGAGGAACCTTACGACATCAAGGCATCYGATTGTAATCTCTCTTCCTATTATTTAATACAATACATGRCATKCTTCTTTCCCATAGAATAGTCTTTATTTCAYTGCATAACTCCTTGATCATATGCATAGGTTGTCATTGGATCTACAATTAMTTCTTTCACTTTGGTTGKTTTGTGTCATTACAGATCTGATCTCACAAGAGCACCGGAGTGAAGCAGGGAAAACAGAGATATAAGGAAGCAATATATAAAGGTATGTCATYCATTCCTCCTTTGGTAGTAAATTCAATTATTATAACTTAGGSAAAGCGTCATGTCCTGTCTTGTTTTTTTCTAGATCTAGATGGATCTAGGGAGATTAGTTTATGTCTGCATTTACTGATTTATTCRATAACAYTAGGATGCAGAAGAAGTGMACCTACTAGGGAGCTGAGCARACCAAGTCATGGAASAAAAMAAGCGTTGACACAAATATTACCACAGAAACCACTGAATGAGGAAGAAGGAGGTCAAGTTCCCACCCTTGGAAGAGATAGAGAACCTACCATGGAACACCTATATATGGCRAGAAGCCTAGGAAATAYTCTATCTTGGGGGGATCAAYAGATTCTTGAGCCAATAGACAAAATCGCTGATATATAGGCTAYTTCGTATGATAGGAAAAGGAAGGTCATGATAAAAAGAGAAKTCAGGAAAATGAATCTTATKCTTGATATCACCATGATCATAACCACATAAGAGATGCTATTTGACACAGAAAATACCAGGGTAACTGAGCTAATYRGAGCAGGGATGTCCATAACCGATGCCACATTAGACATGGTAAAAATGGATGAAAGGGAGGTAGATACCATGAGGAAAGAGTTGTACCACCTGCAACATCAAGMTGAATATTACCAAAATTAAAYCCAGGTGGTGGAACTCTTGAAATGTGAGTTTTGAGAGATGTATGCACAATTCAAAAAGGAGAGGGACCTCTTCACCACCCCAATAGTTGATTTTCAAGAAGATAATATTATGGGGATAGCAACCTAAAAATACATGAAATGGTTGTATGAGAAGGAACATCAAGCCTTGGAATGGATCAACTACATCAAGGAAGTGTAGAAAGATCGAGATATAGAAGAAAATGGCATCTGATTGTTGATGGATAACAACATCTCCCGAATACAGAAGGCATATGAACATTGGGTATACATGGTTCATGAACCATGGTGGAAAATGTAGGAAATATGTGAAGAGTGTGAGAAAAGTTTGGAAAAACTAAACCAAGAAATGAGAGGTATTGACTTGCAAGAGGATTTCACTGATTTACATGATATAGTCAAGCGACATGCAAAGCAAGACCGGGTATGAGAAACAAAGATCTTGCATGTTTCAAGCATAATCCTGGGCCAATTGAATAATTTCATGGAGCCACTGATTAAAAATCTCGTAATATTACAATGTGTGAGTCTCAAACTAATCAAGTACAAGGAACAAAACTTTGAGATAAAGGAGGTCCTCTCCACTCTGATGGATCAAGATAGGTTCCCTTATCCAAATACATGTGAAGATATCTTCTACAAATGGTCGTAATATGAGAGGAACAATTCACTTTAGTAAAATGATGAGATGATCTGAAGAAGATGCAAGATAACAAATATGATGTAGGATCATCTCTCCACGTCAGCCAGCCAACCATCCAGCCACGTCAGTGTGTGCATTTAAAGCTGAAGAGAGGCACAACCCTCGTCTTCAATTTTGAATTTGAATGTAATTTAATGTTTAGGATATTGAGTCATGGGGCCGTGCTATGCACATAGGCTGTATATAGATAGGCCTTTAATGTTTGAAGGCTGAGATCTAGATCCGATTTGCGGACTAGACAACCCATTCAATGTAATTGAATAGGGTAGGTAGATTGGAGGGAAGAGCTCGAAGAGCCCCCTCATGTAAAAGATCATTTTGGATCTCATTTTGAAAAAAAATTGTAATTGGATCTCATGGTAGAGAGTCTACGAGTAGAGAGTAGAAGAGAAGGAGTGGAGACCTTGTTATAGTCTACGCTCAGAACACCTTTGTAAAGAGACATTTTGATTAATATAAACCAGAGAATTTTTTCTTGCATATTGTCTGTGTTATGTGAATGTCTTTGTGTGTTCTTTATGCTGTAGATGTATGCTAGACATTTGTAGGAAGTTGTTTTATTTTTAGGCTTGAAAGGTTATTTGTGGTTTCATGCCAGGAAGGCATGACAGAGTAATGCAGTCTCTGGATACTAGTGCCATATGCACTTTTGAACTCTGTAGAGTCGGTAAAAGACGTGTCGGGTGGGTACAGAAGCTGAAATCAACAATTCAGAGGAAGACCTGTGAGGTTACTAAACACCTCAGGAAACAAGGCTGTGGAAGAACACAGTTGCAGACAGAATCTCTCTGAGGTCTGTGAAGCTCTTCCAGGTGGGCATTGAGCCAGTGCAAGGAGTGCACAGAAGAAAGAACTCTCCTAGGAGTTCAGATAGAAGAAAGAATCATTGAAGATTCTTGATACTCTTCTAGGAGGGCATTGAGTAAGTGTCAGAGCGCACAGAAGGAACTCTTTGAGTTTAGAGAAAGAAGAAGAATCTAGGGAAGGATCTTCGTAGGGTTGTTGAACACCCTGAGCACTCAGCAAGAGGTTGCTTGAGTGAAGGGTAGCCAGTAGGCTATCTGAATTCTCCATATAAGGGAGAAAGGAAAAAAGGATGAGTTTCCTTAGAGGTCGAGGCTATAGGAAAGCTCAGGACGGATAACACCTTGTGTGTGCTGAGGTTCTGCAAGAAGCGCAGAAGTCGAAGAATCCTTTGAGGATTCAAGAGTAAATCTCAGGAGGAACAACGTCGTTGAGGGCGCAGGTGAGGAATCAAGTAGAAGAGCTCATAGAGGAAAGAAGACAAAGGTCAAAGCCTTTGTACATTCAGGAAAATTCTTCCAAGTCTGGTAGGAAGCACCGAAGCTCAGGAGGAGCTACAGCTGTCGTTGGATTAAGCCGAGAAGATCTGGACCGTTGAAGGTTTTTACATACAGGAGGCAGTATAGGCAGAACGCATAGGAGATATGATATGAGCCTTCAGATATTAGGCAAAGAACTCGACATCTGTTAGATCTGTCAAGAGTTGCATGAGGTTTAAAACCTCACGTGAAAACAACAGAAGAAAAAGTCCCGAAAGGCATTGGCATATCGGGATTTTGGTATTTGGGATATCAGAGGTCCCGAGGACGAGAAGTTGGGACACTCCACATCAAAGGTACAAAAATAGAGAAATAGATCACAGCCATCCATGTGTGGAAGGATACGTGTCGTGAAATCACCCGTATCAAGGTTTCGGGCATCGGAGGTCGGAGAGAGAAGTCATTCAACTTTGCGAGTGGTGAATCGACAAAGTGGATTAGGAATATCCATATGAGAGTGGATAGGTGGTGTGCTCTCCAACTTGGAGGTCAAACTTTCATTGACCATTTTGGGGTTTCGTGAGTCGGAGATCCAAGAGCACAACATCCAGATTCACGAAGTCGCGAAGTCCAAAATTCAGAAAGGTGGGAAGTTCCTTGTGGGACTTGTGTTGATGACGTGTCAAAATTTCACATTTCGGCATATTGGAGGATAAGAGGTCGATACTTTCATCCCGAAAGTCCTGAAGTGGCGAGTAGAGAAACCGTGAAAGAATCTAAGTCATCCATCGGAGGAAGATAGGTGTCAGAGATCAGAGGATCTCGTGAAATCGGAGGTTTGCAGGTTGAAAGCCCAAGAGTCAAGTACTTCAAGTCTCGAAGTCACGAAAGGCGAAGTCATGAAGTGCCAAAGTCGGTCACGAGGGACACGTGGTAGAACCACACAGTGGGCTTGGGAAATAAACATCCAAGCACACATCACACATTTGGAGGAGTCCATGCCCCGTTGACCTCTCGCATCTCAGGGACTCGGGAGAAAAGTGAACAAAGGTTTGAGCCATCGACTCG
Source organism: Picea glauca (assembly GCA_000966675.3). Classification (NCBI taxonomy): domain Eukaryota; kingdom Viridiplantae; phylum Streptophyta; class Pinopsida; order Pinales; family Pinaceae; genus Picea; species Picea glauca. Next base: position 83,648 of record JZKD02S1702398.1, on the reverse strand, counting down.
TGAAGTTGTGAGTAGTGAGAACGAGAGGAGAAAAGTCAACCTTGCCTCTTGGGGGTTCAGGAAAGAAATGTGCCAAGGTTGGACCTTTGACCTCGCGAAGGCGCAAAAGGTGAAAAGTGCTAGTGCGTAGCCTAGTAGACAGTCGCGCGAGGAAGGTGTTGATGAAAAGAGGAGGTTTAACCATTTTGCAATCTCAGGTATGGTGGATTTGAGGAGGAATCCTCGAGAGTCACGACTCGCAAACTCGCAATATTGTAAGCTACGAGAAAGGACCAGTGGGTTGATAAATTTTAGATTCCAGGAGGAGTCGAAAGAGTTGATCCATCTCGAAGGGCATATAGAACGATCCTGTGAGCGGATCTCGGTCCCGAGGGCTAATAGGTCTGCATGACTTTGGTATCAGAGCGAGAACTTTGTTTGTATATTGTAGGCAGAGAGGGAAAAAGAAGCAGGGTACTGGAAGCTCTGTAGATGATTGGTTGTATGTAAGTAGTGATCAAGGAGACAGTCAAGAGGACTGCAGAAGAGGCTGGAAGCACTCAAGGTTTCAGAGTGATAGCAGCATATTTTCTAGCAGGGCAAATAAACAGCGAGATGCCTACTGAAGGTTGTAGATACGCTGGAAGAAAGAACCCAGAGCTGATGAGCGAAGATGAATGGGATGAAGAACTTGCTGAGATGAATGAAAGGATGGATGAACTTGCATTGGAGATGCAACATAATGCCAGGTCGATATGGGTATACAAATTGCCCATGGGAAAACCGAAGGTAAAATGGACAATCAAGCAACTGATGGTCATAAGACAATAGAAGTTGTTAAGAGGATGGTTGAGGCATGCTGAAAACCTCAATAGACCAGAAAAAAAGGTTCAGATATGTGAACCAAAGACTGGGGGAAATATCAGTAAGGCTGAGGATGTTTTGGGATCAGCTAAAGATCTGAAGAACTACCAGGAGGGCAGAGAATAAATTCACAATTTCCAAGAGGGAAAAGATTTGAGATCAGTGGAGGATATCATAGAATTTCATAAGGACAGCCAGGGAATTTCACATTTCCAGGTGGGAAATGGATCGATATTGTTGCAGGATATCATGGATTGCCAGGAGGGTAGCCGAGAGTTTCCAATTTGCAAGGTGGGCAAGGGAACAGAGATGGGATCAGTTGATTCCATAGACTACCAGGAGGGTAGCAGAAGGATCCCAATTTTACAAGTGGGCAGGGATAAGCATGTGAGGCTATGTGAGAGTCTCATGAACTCATAAGGGAGTTTGGATCAGCAGATGCATCTAACAAAGGAGGAAGATTTGAGGAATATTATGATGATTGGGGGAATCAAAATATTCCTACCATTTACCCAAGAGGAGGTAGAGATCTATGTTTCATATGTAGCAACAAAATCAGGACAACCAATTAATATTGTCAAAGAAACATTGTAGTAGACTTTGGAAGCTGCCCAAGAAGCAGAAGAGGATGATGAGCATTCTGAGGAATGGCTCAATATTTTTAGCCAGGAAACTGAAAAGACTGGAGCCTTTGAGCTTGCAGAAGAAGAAGAATAAGAAGCAAACAACATTAGTTTGGCTGATTTGTATGAACAAATTGAATCCCTGGAGAGAAGGGTGATAGTGCAGGGCATGCACATCCAACAGGTGAAGTTGGAAGCGGATGAAGAAGGCATGGGAGATCACAATGATCTACCCAATTGCAGAAATTTTTTGCAGCTAGAGACACTGCATGAACATGGCTATCCACTAGAGAAGATGGACAAAGTGATCAATGAGATCAAGGAGCTAATGTTAGGGTTAGTAGAAACTCTCAACAAGGAGAAGTTGAGCATAAGGAAAGAAGCAGCAACAACAATAGGGAGATGGAGTAGATGAACAACTCTAGGAACTTGTTTGGGATCCAGGAGGATTTCCAAAGCTGAGATGGGAAGCTCATGAGTAGGAGCTCATGAATTTTGCAGCTGAGGAGTATGATGCAAGAGCATCTCTCCACATCAGCCATCCATCCATCCATCCATGTTATCACGTGCATTTAAAGCCGAAGAGAGGCGCAACCCTCATCTTCAATTTTGAATTTGAATGTAATTTAATGTTTAGGTTGTTAAGCCATGGGGCCGTGTTATGCGGACAGACTGTAGATAGATAGGACTTTAATGTTTGAAGGCTGAGATGTAGATCTGATTTGTGGACTAGAAATCCCATTCAATGTAATTGAATAGGGTAGGTAGATTGGAGGGAAGAGCTCAAAGAGCCCCCTCATGTAAAAGATCAATTTGGATCTCATTTTGAAAAAAAGTTGTAATTGGATCTCATGGTAGAGAGTCTGCGAGTAGAGAGAAGAAGAGAAGGAGCTGAGACCTTGTTACAGTACATGCTTAGAACACCTTTGTAAAGAGACATTTTGATTAATATAAACCAGAGCAGTTTTTCCTGCATATTTTCTGTGTTATGTGAATGTCTTTGTCTGTTCTTTATGTTGTAGATGTATGCTAGACATTTGGAGCGATTTGTTTGATTTTCAGGCTTGAGAGGTTCTTTGTGGTTTCATGCCAGGAAAGCGTGACAGAGTACTACGGTCTTTGGATACCAGTGCGAGATGCACTTATGAACTCTGTGGAGTCAGGAAAAGACATGCCAGGTGGGCACAAAAGATGAAATCAACAATTTAGAGGAAGACCTGTGAGGTTACTCAACACCTCAGGAAACAAGGGTGTGGAAGAACACAGTTGTAGATAGAATCTCTCTGAGTTTTGTGAATCTCTACCAGGTGGGCATTGAGCCAGTGCAAGGGGTGCATAAAATAAAGAACTTTGTTGGGAGTTTAGATAGAAGAGAGAATCACTGAATATTCTTGATACTCTACCAGGAGGGCATTGAGTAAGTGCCAGAGCGCATAGAAGGAACTCTTCGAGTTCAAAGAAAGAAGAAGAATCCAGGGAAGGATCTTCACAGGGTTGCTAAACACCCTGAGCACTTAGCGAAGGGTAGCCAGGAGGGTATCTGAATTCTCCATCTGAGGGAGAAAGGAAAAAAGGATGAGTTTCCTTGGAGGTCGAAGCTATAGGGAATCTCAGGATGGATAACACCTTGTGTGTGTTGAGGTTCTGCAAGAAGCGCAAAAGCCAAAGAATCCTTTGAGGATTTGAGAGTAAAGCTCAAGAGGAACATTGTCATTGAGGGCACAGGAAAGGACTCAAGTAGAATAGCTTGCAGAGGAAAGATGACAAAGGTCGAAGCCTTTAGACATTCAGGAAAATTCTTCCAAGTCTGGTAGGAAGCACCAAAGCTCGGGAGGAGCTACAGCTGTCGTCGAATTAAGCCGAGAAGATCTGGACTGTTGAAGGTTTTCATGTCCAGGAGGTAGTACAGGAAGAGCACATAGGAGAGATGATATGAGCCATCAGATCTTGGGCAAGGAACCCGACAGCCGTCAGATCTATCGAGAGTTGCACGAGGTTTAAAACCTCACGTGAAAATAGCAGAAGCGAAAGTCCCAAGAGGCGTTGGCATATCATGATTTCGGTATTCAGGAAATAGTAGGCCCTGAGGATGAGCAGCTAAGACACTCCACATATAAGGTCCCAAAACAATGAAATAGATCACAATCATCCATCTGTGGAAGGATACGTGTCACAAAATCACCCGTATCAGGGTTTCAGGCATCAGAGGTCAGAGAGAGAAGTCATTCAACTTCGTGAGTAGTGAAGCTATGAAGTGGATCAGGACCATCCATCTAAGACTGGAAAGGTGGCGTCTTCACCAACTCGGAGGTCAAACTTTCATTGACCATTTCGGGGTTTCGTGAGTCAGAGAACCAAGAGCACAGCATCCAGATTCGTGAAGTCGCAAAGTCTGAAATTCAGAAAGGTGGGAAGTTCCTTGTGGGACCTGCATTGATGATGTGTCGAAATTTATCATTTTGGCATATCGGAGGATAAGAGGTCAAGAATTTCATCCCAAAAGTCCTGAATCGATGAGTAGAGAAACCATGAAAGAATCTAAGTCATCCATCGGAGGAGGACAAGTGTCAGAGATTAGAGGATCTCACGAACTCAGAGGTTCACAAGTTGAAATCCCAAGAGTCGGGTACTTCAAGTCCCAAAGTCACGAAAGGCAAAGTCACGAAGTGCCAAAGTTGGTCATGAGGTACACGTGGTAGAACCACATAGTGGGCTCGAGAAATAAACAACCGGACACACGTCACACATTTGGAGGATTCAATGCCCCATTGACCTCTTGTGTCTTGGGGACTCGGGAGAAAAGTGAATGAAGGTTCGAGCTGTCAACTTGAGAAGTTGCGAGTAGCAAGAATGAGAGGAGAAAAGTAAACCTCGACTCTCGGGGGTTCAGGAACGAAAGGTGCCAAGGTTGGAACTTTGAACTCGTGAAGGTGTGAAAGGCGAGAAGTGCTAGCACTTATCCTAGCCGATGGTCACGCGAGGAAGGCGTTGACGAAAAGAGGAGCCATAACCATTTCACAATATCGGGTATCACGGATTTTAGGAGGAAGCCTTAGGAGTCACGAATCACGAACTCACGAGATTGCGAGCTATGAGAAAGGACCAGTGGGTTGATAAATTTTAGATTCTAGGAGGAGTCGAAAGAGTCGATCTAGCTCGAAGGGCATATAGAACGATCCTGTAAGCGAATCTCAGTCCCGAGGGCCGATAGGTCTACATCAAAATAGATAAATTTCACCATGTGTCATTTTCTCCACTTAACACAACTTTAGTAGCTATTTTTAGTTTAGTTATTTTTATAAATAATGGAATCAAACTTGCATTAAAGGTCCATGGTTTTGGAGAGAAACACCTTTTCTTGAATATTGTAAGAGAATTATTTATGTGCAAGTTATTTTAATTTATAATTTTTGTTTAGAACCAAAGACACTTCATTCATCTAAGGTGTGAATGTGACTGGACTGAGGGGGATTATCTCCATCTTCGAATTCAATATTCTTTTTTGTACTAAGAAAGAGTTTTTGTATCTATTATTTAAGTTATCTTGTAATCTTGTGACAACTCTTTTATTCTAATTGATTAATAGAAATTGATTGTGTTATTATTTGATTGATAGTAGAGTATTGAAAATTACTTTTCTTGCAATCATTTTTTGTTACATACGTATTTTCTTTCTGTTACCATCATCTCATACAATGTTGAATGTTTACAATTCAATGATATTATTGCTAGTTTGAAGTAGGTTTAATCCTCATTGTCTTCATGCTGAGGTATAAAGGTTATCCCAAAACCCATATTTCTCCAATATATTGTAACTTCCCTCTGTCATTAGTTTAAACCCCAACTTTTATTCCCACAAATGTTAGAAAATAAAAAAAAAGATAACTTCTTAGCCCGAGGAAAGTTTTCCCAGAAATACATACCTATCGGTCACGATTAAATCCCATCGATAAATCCATCCAGATCACAGATCTAGAGAACCATACCACTTAGTAAACACTTACGAGTTTAATTGAGCCTCATAAGTGGGTTTGGTTCCTTTTGTTGGGTCAAAGGGATCTCATACCCCTCAACATAATTGATGCTAAAAGGAGGGCCTCAACGAATACATAGATACCAATAATTTTGGCAATATATTCCACAAATCCTATAGATTCAAAACAACCCACATGCATGGCTAGTCATTCTCAAGACAACCCACATACAAAGAATACTCCCACTATGAGTAACTCATCTCAACACAAAGAGGAAGAATGCATGTACCCTGAAATAACTTACATTTTTCCTCATGGAGAGTCAAACAAGTTCAAAGTAATCACCAAATCTTATGCCTAATAGATCATAGCATCACATTAATCTCCTTTACTTCCTCTAAGAAAAACAAATAAGAAGACCATTTGTTGACACCCATGATCAGGTATTCATTCACACAGTAGAAGAACTGATAAAATTTTATCTCATAGAGATCAAACAAGCCCTTGGTATGATACCTGAAACACCATCCATCACCCCACCAGCTAGTAACTACTATGAACCTGACAATTCTTAATCCGAAGAGGAAGGGTCCAACTACGATCGCTCAGGTTCTGACTCAGAGGACATGGAGGATAATAATGATAACACTGGAGAATGGGGAGATCAAACTCGATATAACCAACCATGGTTGGAAATATATTCTCTGGTGATTCCAAGACAGATGCATAACCTACCCATACATCCAGAAAAACTACTTCCCAAATATGACCCTGAAACCTCTAGATTGCCTGAAGACCATATTAAGAAGTTCATATTATCCATAAGGTTGATGAATGTGCAACACAAATATTTGGTTTGTATACTATTCCCTTATACCTCTGAAAATTCATCTTCAACTTGATATTTCAACCTACCGGTTGGTTCCATAACTAGTTGGACAAAGTTTTAAAAAGATTTTTTGGACAAATTTGTTGTAGAAACTACTACATGAGCTTTAATGGATGAAATTTTCACCACCACTATGAGTCCAAAAGAAAATGTCAAATATTTCAACCAAAGTTTCACCACCATTTTGAACAAATTCCAACCATAGGCTAAACCTACTCCGGAGATGCAGATTAAAGTATATGCTAATGCTCTCCTACCTTCTATTTCCATGTTCATGAAAAGGGCCTCCAAGAATACTCTAGATGAAAATTTAGAATAAGATAAAAGGATTGAGTTCCAAATGAAAGGATGCAAATAAGGTCATATCTCACTAATAAAAAAAAAAACCCAACCTCCACCTAAGAGGGGACCTTTTTTTTACTAGACCCCTAGGAAAACAAACAGAACAAGGCCTCGAAAAAGAGGGAGGGGACATAGAAAACCTACATTGGATGATCAAAAAAATTTCCAACGATATCATATATATAAAAAGGAGTTTCAGGGAAGGAAACCAAAATGAAAGACCTTATAAACCATTTTTCAAAAGGAACCCACCTTTCAAAGATATAGAACCTCTCCCAGCCAACCTAAACATCGACTTAGGGAATGTAGCATATGACTCCTTGTGTACATATCATCAAGAATTTTTTTTGGAAAGGGACTACAACCAATTGGTGAATGGTATGAATCTAATGGCTAATTTATTCCTAGATGAATGTTCTCTAACCGAATAACCCAGTGGCTCGGAAATAAGTGTCACTGATAAAGAAATTCACGAACCACCTAAAGAGACAACCATGTTGTTATGGGATTCCAACCACCTGATAAATTTCAATGATGCATGTAAGATATAGCAACTCCCCATTGAGATTATGGTTGTACAGATGCAAAGTAAAATTCAACCTATCCAAAGTAACACCACCACTTCTCAATCATCTCAAGGAAATCAAGTGGTCGATCACCCCAAACCACCAATTTATTCCCAAAGAAACCCCACAAACATACACACATGGGAAATGCCTAAGATAGACTACAATGTAGTAGAAGACCTGAAGAAGATGAAAGATAATGTGTTTTTCATGGACATGTGTAGGATTCCTCAACAAAAGGATTTTTTGTTACAAGCCTTAAAATTAATAGATACCCCTATGACAAGCATTGATCAAGGTGATGTCCCATCTCCCACAGACTTAACAAATAATCCAAGTGTGAATGCTTGTTATTTAGAAAAAAGAGGAAGGCCTTGTGTTCTTCCTTTCCTCTTGATGTTTGAGGTCTTTAATAAAAATATACATAATTTCCTACTCGATTCAGAGGAATATTAAAATGCCATGCCATTGTCAATTTGAAAGAAATTGAATGCAAACCCAGTCAAAAGTGATAAACATGCTATACAAATCGATAGGACTCAGTTAAAGGTCATCGGGGAACTAAAATATGTCATGATCAGAATTGATACACACCCCAAATATGTTCAAGTAATTGACATAATCCTGGTAGACATCCCGAAGGCTTATGGAATGCTGCTTAGCCGAGGCTGGTCTGAGAAATTAAATGGATATTTTAGTATCGACTGGGTTCACCTATGGTTTCCATTGAAAGGAAATCCAAATATGATAAGGATCAACAAATAAATATACCTAAAACATACTGTCACTGATTTAGAAACACCAAATGAATCCTCATCAACAAAATTCCATGTGTTAGGAAACTACTCCTGTGATTCTAATTTCGATAATTTTTCCCCTCACATATCTGACATTCCTTGTGCACAAAAATATGAAATGTTATTTCAATTATACTTACTAGTGGGCACAGAGGAAATCATATTTTATCAGGAGTAACAAAAAAGGAGGTTGAAATTGTAAAAATAGCTATACATGAAGAATGCATAAATTTTCCTCCCCAAATTTGGAAGTTATACTTTGATGGCTCTAAATCAAAAGAGGGGTCGAGAGCGGGGTGCATCCTCATTTACCTAAAGGGGAAACAAAGTTTCTTATTATATACATTAGAATTCAAATGCACTAATAACACTATTGAATATGAAGCTCCAGTCCACAGACTCAAGAAAGCCATAGACTTAAATATTAAAGAATTGAAAGTCTTTGGAGATTCCAAATTATCGCCAAGATAGTGAAGAATAACATCTATTTCAATTCACCTCACTTAAGGAATTATCAACAAGAGGTGCACAGACTAATAAAACATTTTTAGGATTTCAACATTACTGTTGTTACCAGGACAAAAAATACTTTTGTTGATGCTCTAGCCACTGCAGCCTCAATATTATCTCCTTTATAAGATTATGAAACTTCTCTACAAACCCTCAATACCTAACAATATTTCTAACTGGAAGTATTTTGAAGGGGATGAACAAATTGTAGATTTCATGGCTAATCAGGAGAATTTTAATGATTTGGCCATTGATGATGAAGTATTCCAAGAAATTCTCACATAATAAGATATCCACAAACATAAGAAAGGAAAAGTCTGTGCTAATAACAAACCCAAGTTTCACATGATACCTAAAGGAGTGGCCAATATGGAGAACCTTTTCGACCTAGGGGAAATATTCARAGGGACAAAGAATGMAAAAACATGGAGCTCRTGTCCTATATACTAARCTATAAACCTAGGCACCCMTGAGAATCCCAAGAATGWAAATMTAGGTAAGACAGTGTCCAAAGAAGATATGAAATATTTTCTTAAACTATTTAATTAATATGAAGATGYATTTTCTGGGTCTTACAGAGAATTGAAAACATATGATACTCTTATTATCCAGCACAYGATMCCATTAAAATATGGAATAAAACCTTTCCAAAAAAATCTCAGGAAGTACCACCCATMTTTGGAACCTTTGATGTATCAAGAGCTAAAGAAATTGTTAGATGCCAAGATTATCTTTTAGGTCAGACACTCTACYTGGGTAGCCAATCCAGTGCCTGCTAGAAARAATTCTAGGGAAATCCACATGTGTGTGTATTTCAAAAAAACTAATAGATAATCATAAAAATATAACGACCCAGTCCCACCCAWGGAACAACTCTTACAGACAGTATCTAGCTCTAAAATGTTTTCCCTCCTAGATGGTTTCTTGGAATATAACCAAGTCTTGGTTTCATAAGAAGATCGATTAAAAACTACCTTCTAAGCCAAGTGGGCAACCTTTTCTTATAAACACATTCCCTTTAGGTTGATTAATGTAGGGGAAACCTTCCATAGGGCCATGGACGTAGATTTTCAGGGATTACTTAAAAAGTGTGTGGTATATTATTTAGATGATGTAATGATATACTCAAAAAATAAGTAATACCACATTCAACATTTGACTCATATCTTCGAAAGGTGTAGGAAATATGGAATATATTTGAACCCTAAGAAAAAAAACTTTCGCGTAGAGGAAGGGAAACTATTAGGTAATATTGTATCTCAAGGAGGAATTAGCATTGACCCTGAGTGGATAAAAACGATATCTCAACTCCCCTTGCCTCACAATAAAAATTCCATGCAATCTTTCTTTGGGAGAATCCAGTTTGTGAGAAAATTTACTCCTGACTTCATTGAAACTCTTAAACCTTTACAAAAATGATTCGCAAAGATGCATATTTTAAATGGGATGAAGAAAGCAAATATTCTTTCAAAAATGTCCAAACTACCATCTCCCAAGCACCAGTGCTATGAAGCCCTAGTTTCAACAAATATTTTTTTCTTTATACCTTTTCTTCTGGCCAATCATTGGTTGTGGTACTTATCCAGAAGGATGATGAAAACAATGAGGCACTGGTATCATTTATGAGAACTAACCTCCAAGGAGACGATCAGAACTACCCTACTATAGAAAAACATGCTTACATAGTTTATAAAGAATTCAAACATTTCAGATCCTATATCCTGAAGAATCACACTAAAGCGATAGTACCTCACCCCATAGTCCACTTTATGTTCACTCAACAGGAGATGAGAGAAAGAAAGGGAAAGTGGATGAAAGCTTTCCAAGAATTTAATCTTGACATAAAACTTGTCAAAATAGTGAAGGGTCAAGGATTGTGTAAACTGGCCACTGAGGACCAAGACCTGATTAACACAAAAGACTCTAGTTAGGAAAATGAGTTGTCATTATGGTGCAGCTAATCCTTATACATACCTCCCAAGCAAGAATCCTAGTATGGAAAATTTTCTTATCTCCTACATCATGGAACATGTCTGACAAACCTAAACCCTAGAGAACGAAGAGCCCTCGGGTTAAACTCTACTCAATATTGCCTCATAAATTTTGTGATTTTCCATGTGAATTATGATGGAGTACTCCTTAGATGTCTTGAACATGATGATGTATAAAAAATACTGAGAGAACTCCCTGATAGTCCAACGGGTGGACATTTTTCAGGAGAAACCATGGCTCACAAAATATTAAGGGTTGGTTATTACTGGCCTACTTTGTTGAGGGACGCTCATGCATATGCCAGGAAATGTAAATATTATCAAGTGAGCACTGGTAGAGGAAAGAGGGAAGTCATTCCACTCCATTTGGTGACCATATCTAGACCATGCAAGCACCGAGGAATAAACATCATATGGGAAATTACTCCTAATTCTTTGAAATAACATAAATACATCTTGACTGCAATGAATTATTTTATGAGATGGATGGAGGATATCAATTTCACACAGGTCTATGAAAAGGTAGTAATCCAATTTCTAGAAAAGAAACTAATAAAAAGGTTTCAGATACCCTCCGTTCTCATTTTTTACAATGCTTCCTACTTTTACTCCACACTATTGATAAAATTCGCCCTTGATAAGGGGATCATAATAAGATATTATGCAAACTACTATCTACAAGGGAATGGGGTAGCAGAGTCAACTAATAAAAACCTTGTTTGATATGGATTTTATGAGAATAATGAAATGAATATAGATTACTATTAAAATATTCTTAACATAATAAAAGAGACAAAATAAACCTGGTTTCTATTCAATAAGGAAATAAGTTGAAATTGTAAAATGCAGTAGAAAATAAGCTTGTTGTAATGGTGGTGGATTATGTATGAGAAGAGATGTGATGGTTGTACTCATTTGCAAGAAGATGATTACAATGAGTCTCTGAAGGAATTTTGAAAATAATAATGAATTCCAAAACCCTAGACATCCAAAAACCTAACCTTAAGAGATGAAGTGCCAAAATTCATGTGGGCCCCGTTGGGGTAAGTTAGTACATCAACTTCTCGGGGTCATAACTTTTGCATACAATGTTCGTTTTAGGTGCCTGATATCTTGTTGGAAAGGTATATTCAAAGAATACACATGTTTCCATAAAAATATAACTTTGTCTATAGTCAAATTATGGTGCTCCCTAAAAACATTGTTTAGGTTTTCAAAATGACCCCAGAAGTCAGGGACCCGAAAACTAGGAAAAACCTGCCAAACTAGAAAAATGCCAAAATCAACCAGTTGGAATAGGTGGAAGGAAAACAAAATCCATTTGGATCAATAATCCCCCATTAGGAAGAAATGGTCTCTATTCTGTTGAGTTCCCCCATTAGATGAGGAAATTTCTATTGAATTTGGCCCCTGGTGAGCCACTTTCCTTGGTGCAGGAGTTGCCTTGCTTTAACAACTCGATAAAGATGGATACTTTTTTGTCGAGTACCCTTGACCTCTATGTCCACAATATGATCACTAGATTACTATTTCATGTAGTCAGGGTTGATATCTGTTGGTGTCAACTATACTATTATCTTTGAGGTATCCAATAATGGTGGGAAATATGGTCGAAGGAGAGCCACGTTGAACATTGGGTGCAGGCCAAGGAAAGGGGGAATGTTGAGCTCAAAATAATTGTCACCCACAACCTTGGTGATGGTGTAAGTTCCATAATGGAGTGGGAGAATCTTTCGGTGGAGACCTATAAGGATTTCTTTCTACAAGTGCAACCAAACTTTGTCTCCCACTTGAAACTTATGTGGCACCTTATGTTGATCATGGCGTTTCTTGTACTTGTAATTGGATTTCTGTAAAATATACTAAAACTGTTGGCAGATTTGTTGGATCCACTCAATAAACCAGATGGATTTTTAAAATTCATTTAGAGCAATGGATGAGTCATTCGAGGTGGACGCAAGGGGTAGTGCAACATCAATGGGACCCAATGGTTCGAATCCCAACCCCACCTGAAAGGGGTTGTGGTCAGTTGAGCTATGTAGGGCTTGGTTTTAGCTATGTTTAACATAGGGAATACTCTCATCCCATGTGAAGGGTGGTTGGAATTTTACATGCAAAGGATATGCACGATCATCCAATTGATGACCATAGTTTGGCCATCTTTCTGGGGGATGAAAGCAATGGATTTGGTGAGATTGGTGTCCAGGAGTGACCAAAGGCTCGAACATAATGTGATAAAAAAACAATTGTCTCAATATGAGCCAATGGTTTGTCGGATTCAAAAATGTACCCATACTCATTCAAAGAAGAGGTTGGCAGTGGCCTCTATTGTGATTCTCTTCTTACAGGCATCCATAATCACCATCTTGGAAATGCCATCAACAACCAAAACAAAATAGTCATTTCCCCTCGTGGTGGATGGAAGGCCTAACTTGTAGTCCATTGAGATGGATTCCCATGGATTTTCAAGAGTAGGAAGAGGGGTTTACAGGCCCTTTTTCTTAGTGGTCAGTTTGGAAATAACACAAGCAGTGAAATAACTGATATACTTTCCCACATATTGTCAAAGTTTCGACCATAATTTTTTTTTGTAGTACTGCCACTCTATTTTCAACGACAAAGTGTCCTGCCACCCGACTGTAATGGGAACACAGAGATGGCCCAGATGGCACAACATCCCATCCTGAAGATGGAAATTAGTGACAACTGAGTTTGCACCCAACATTTTGTAGGTGGTGACGAAGTCAAGGTCTATCTCATAGAGGTGAGGGCATCCATAGGTCTCATGGAAAAAATATTCTAGCATCGTGGTGAGTGTCACGACTATAGGTCAGATGAGGCAATAAACAATTCAGTTGGTACTTCATGTTTTATACTTGATGTTGAGGTGGAGCTGCTGTAAGTATGTGGACTACTTATGATGGAGGTCATTCTTCAATTAATCTTGTGTCTGCATCAAATGAAGTGTCTTATGATCAATGGTGTGGATGATTGTCTCCTTCCCAAGAATGTAATGTCTCCAATGGTGATAGTCTTGCACAATGGAACATTCCTTTTTCGTAAGTAGGGTACTTATGGACAACATCTGATAGTGTCTCACTATGATAGGCCATGGGGTGGTCGTATTGAGTGATAAATACACCCACGACATAGTCTGAAGCATATGTATCGATCTCAAAGGGTTGTTGCAGTTCAGGTAATGAAAGTAATGGGGTTGAACACAAGCACTGCTTCAAATCATCGAACGCTTTTTTTTGGGACAGGGCCCACACAAATGTTTCCTTACCACCACCCATGGTTACTTAGCTCAGGGCCCATTCAATATGGGAGAATCCTAACATGAACCTATGATATAAATTCTCAAGGACCAAGAATCTCTAAAGCTCAGTGATTGTGGTTTGGGTTGGCTAGTCATGGATGACCTAGATCTTGGCTAGATCCACATGTACACCATGTTGATAAATGATGTAGCCTAGGTGATGGACCCTGTCCATGCCGAAGGATAATTTTTCAAAGCTGGTATATAGCTTGTGTTGCCGCAAGGTGTGAAGAACCTAATGAATATGTTGAAAGTGTTCCTCTCAATTCTTGTTGTAGATGAGGATTTCATCTAGATACACCAATACAAAAGTATTTGTGAAAGGTTGCAGGATATATTCCACCATCCTCATGAAAGTGGTTGGAGCATTTGTCAAACCAAAGGGCATGACCAGCCATTCAAAAATACTTTCTTTTGACTTGAAGGTGGCCTTCCATACATCTATATGTTCTATTGGGTCTGGTGGTAGCCATACTTCAGATCAATCTTACTGAATTATTTTTCCCTAGTCAGATGATCAAGGAGGTCATTGATTCTTGGAATTGATTATTGGTTCTTGACTGTGATTTTATTCAGGGCCCGGTAGTCAATGCAGAGTCACTAGATCTCGTCTTTATTCTTCACCAGCACGATTAGGATCCCACAAGGAGATGAGATGGGATGGATGTTCCCCTTGTGGACAATTTCTTGTATATGTCGCTTGATCTCCTCATTCTCTAATAGAGAGCGGTGATAGATTGTCCCATTGGGTAGCTGTGCATCGGGGGTCATATCAATGGAATGCTTGACCTAAAAGTGCAGAGGTATTGTTTTCCCTTGACCAAGTTTTGAGGATCCTTGGTCATGTTTGACCTATTTTTGGTACTTCAATAGGATGTTGAAGGAAGAGTGCAATTCGAAGTGGAGATTGCGAGATCTCGGCCCCTTTTTAGGGCCTTTTTGGGTTTCGTGATTATGCAATGGGTATGGGGATGTTAGCTCATGGGTTTACCCATGCTTAGGCCTAATTTGTAATGTATAAATATAATTATAGGTGATGTAAGAAGTAGCGAGTAGTGACTAGTAACGACTAGTCAGTTGCAAGTTGTGCTAAGTGCAAAATATTGTAAGAGGCTTGGTGTGTGTTGCATATTGAGACTTGCAACGCTAAGTGAAATTCATATGTAGTGCTTTGTACACATATTGTGGAAAACTCTGTTCCTATATCTAATCGGGGAAGGAGGATCTAGTGAGGTGCACAGATCTCCTATCCTCTACGGAGTTGATTTGGAGGCTTTGTGCATGTAATAATATTGAAATAAGCTAATAAATAAGACAAAGAGTTGGTGGGTGTAGCCCCAGGGTGGGGGTGAACCACGTATATTCGATGTTGTGAATGCTTTGTTCTTCTTGGTTGTTCTTTGGTTTATGTGATTCAATGCTTACTGTGATGCTATATGATAGATGAACCTTATATGATAAATTAGTGTTGAATAATGTGAATGAATGTTAGATCTGATCTCTGTTGGTATGCTTAGTGCTTGATTCTATTGAATCTATGTGAATACTGCACTGATATGTTGCTAGGGTTTAGTTGGGATATAAAATAAGATTGAATATTGATGAATCATAATTGATAAGTGTTCTTTTAGGGTGTTACAATCATAAATATGTTTCCCAGCTAAGGTTGCATACATTTGAGTCCTTCAACCACCCTTACCTCTACCTCAGGTGAGACTTCATCTGCTTCGTAGGTGTTTCCGAAAGAGCTGGTAGTTAGGGTTTTTTTGGTGTGTTGTTGTAGAGTTGAACCCTAGGTCCACCCCTATGTCAACAAATGGTTCCATTTCCGAGACCTGAAACTATGATTGATGGGAACTGAGGAAGCATAAGATATGTGTGAAGATATGACCTGAAACTGTGATTGTTGGGAACTGAGGAAGAAGAAGCTCTATGCGAGGATATGACTTGAAACTGTGAAAGCCCCATGTGTAGATCTATTTCCTTAGTGTGCAATACTCTACTTGGGTTTTGAAGCTCTATGCTAAGAAGAGAATTTAGATCCAAAGAAAAGAGGTAAGATTTGAAAGCTTTGTGCTCCTGTAAAGGTAAGAATAGTGAATTTTTTTAGATCTGGAAGCTTTGTTCTCTGTTGAAAGTAAGATTAGTGGAAATTTGTGTTTCAAGAATATGGATCTAGGTATGTTTGATAAATTTTGTCCTAGCCTAAAAACTAGGGACCATATAGATGAAAGAAGGTTTGATATGAGTAGATCTAATAGAAATAATGAAAGATATGTTATCACTATGTATAGAAAGAATGTTTGGACTAACAAATGGATGCATTATCCTAGAAATATTTTTTTGCAGGTTATCTACCATGATCCTAGTGCATAGTACAGGAAGGGTTGGGGATCATTTAAGAGAAAGAGAGGATTGAATCTTTGTTACAGTTGTAGAAGACCAGGTCATCTTGCTAAGGAATTCCCTGGCAGAAGACCCAATTGTCTTTGTTGTAAAGCTATGGATCATGAAGTTCTGGATTTCCTTAGAATGATTGATAAGGTTGATAGAAGGAATATGAGACAAGAAAACCCTAAGGAATGTCAAGAAACTAAGACCATGGTAGAACCCTAGAAAGAATTAGAATCTGTACTATTGGAAATGAAACAAACCCTGAATGATCACAGAGATATCAACTTATTAGAGATCTTCAAAGAAAAGGAATGCATAGAAACAAGAATAGGAGACTTCACCATTGAATGCGTTCTAGATGAGGAAACATAGGTGAATATCATGATAGAAAGAACTTGGGAAATTTTAGGGAAGCCTTCTATTATTCCTTCACTGGGAGGAATAGGATTATTTAGAGGAGAGTTGATAACCATGTGTGGAAGACTTACCTATATATCTATGAGTGCGCATGGAACCTCAACAGAAGAATATTTTGAGTTTGTTAAATTTATTGAGAACAATTCCCCATTTTCTATGTTACTAGGAAAATATTGGATTGAAAAGGATCAAGCTAGAAGAAAAGAAAAGGAAGTCTTACAAAAGAAGAAGCAATAATTAAAAGATTTCATGACTAGGAGGATCGCACATTTGATTGAAGAACAGGAGAACATGTCTAAGTTATTTAGAACCAGAAACTTGGATGTCGAAGATGAAAGGACACACGATGACTTGAGACACCTATCTGTACAGAAGAGTATAGAACCTACACCAGACATAGAATAAGTATTTCGCTTGAACCCTAGTAAAGACCATCAATAGTGCGAAGTTACTATGCCTAGAGAATATCATAATCAAAATGGAAAGAGGAATATTGAGATGAATATCACCAGGAACAAGGATAGAAAGATCAGTAAGAAAAAGGAAAATATAGAAAAGTTACAGAAAGATCCACAAGGAACTGCGTAGAAGGAAGGATTCCATAATATGAACTTCTTTGGGATACCAATATAGCACAGCATGGCACTTTTCCATGGCAAAGAAATATGACTGTTGGAGGCATTATAACCATTAGCCTGACAACCCGAATAGTTAGAACATCAATTATGACCAGAAAACTCACAATCATACCATTGGGACCGCGCTGTAATGGACAGAATTGCATTGATGAAGACTTCTCGCCCGTTGGAAAGATCTATTACCTAGTTGTCTACTTATTCCATCGAGCCTTACACCGAGAACACTTTTCCCACCCATGATTATATGATCTCATAGATTAGTTGATTTCGCATAGTGATCATCGAGTTATCGCCATCCATCCCATTGCATTAAGTAGTTGCTCTGCAACCCGAGATAGTCATCCACGAGCGTGTATGTCCAAATAACTTAGCATAGTTGAAGAGCCTATGAAGTAGATACTTATTGACCTCATGACTAAAAATGTAATGTCTGTGGGTGTACAAGATTCATTGACGAGAGGAGTGCAAGACTTCCCATCGACTGCTTGCAGATCTAGACCATCCTGAGATGCAACTGAGAAAAGAACCAATCATAGAGATGACTTGGCGAATGTGAAGTTATTGTCGTCCATCCTACTCGATTACATCACACCCCTGGCTAGTGTAGTGAGTCATGACAGTGTTCTGAGGGACTTTGAATACACCGTCATCACTGCATACCTCTCGAAGGGGATACACAGAGTCAGACCATAGCCAAATAGGATTCCAACCTTGAAAATCAATGACTATAACCTAGGAGACTGTGGGAGCTATGGAATTCTTGCGCCTCACAAATATTTGACCAAGACGAAGGGAAAGAAGGAAAATATCATCTCTTATTTGTGGACCATGAACCTCATGCAATCCATCATTTTGAATGTAATCAAAATTCCACATTTTGGAAGGCACCAGGAGGTTAATGCCTGCATTAAGGTCCTCCTAACGTGCTTCCACGGTGGCTATCTATGGTTGGAAAAACATGTCACTTTTGATCTGGTGTTGATCCATAGGATCACCAGACTAAGCATGTAGGGACCATACCCACAAGAATTATACCTAGGAAAAGATGTATACCATATCTTGGCATAGACAATTAAAGAAACATACGACGATGTTGAGAAGGTAATGCAAGAATACAACGTATCCTCCATACAGAATGATGCAGTGTGCCTAGCATGCCAATTAATTGTAGGAAAACTAGTAAGAAAGAATAGACCCATGCAGGTCACAGGGTTTTTCATTGACCTCGCTAGGAAATGCGTGGAAGGCCTACAGATGAACTAGGTGAAGTACCTAGTTAACCAACTCGAACTGGATTGTCACGAAGCTTAGGATTAGGGCTATGATTTTCACATCAGCTGGCTCCTGATCCTCATCATGTTTACTTCTTGGGAGATGTCAGAAGGTGCAAACTTTCCTAAGATCGATCCATTCGAGCTGCTTTTTGTGAAGTTCACCACACTCTAGTATTCGAGCGATATGGTAAGGCAGTGGTGGTCAAATGAATTTTTTCATACCTACTACCTGCATATTAGGAGGGCTATTGAGTCCTTCCCTCGTATGATGTTGAACACCCTAGACAGGTTCAGGCCTCTTATGAAGTTCAACGTAGATAGGCATTTTATTTATATTACTATGTACACCGATGAAAGAAGAGAAGAGATTTAGTACTACTACAAGCTCACTACAGAGGACCTAGAAAAAATAATTAAAGACTAGCCTGCAAAACTCCTTATCCCTACTGACCCCGCAGAGCTATCTGAATCGTACCTCATTGGACATTCAGTGGTGACTTGTGAAGAGTATGAAGCCCCAAGAGGCAAAAAGAAGAAAAAGAAGAAAGATGTACAAGAAATACACAACACATCAGAAGAGACCACATCTCAGTCACCTAGAGGAGGAGGTGATAACGAAGTGAACAAGGAAGAAAAATAATAAGAAGAAGATAAGCAAGGTGAATTAACACCACCAAAAATCCTCCCTGATGAAACCGATCCATCCAAGAAAAGGAAGGTTTCCCCCACGAAACCTTCTTTGCAGAAGAAGTCAAAATCCAATAAACCAAAGATGCAAAATGTACTTACATTCGACAACCTCAAAGAAAAACAAGAATCCATGTATGATATAATTGAAGAAGAAATAAGAGGTTCATATCAAGCCCTTTATTCAAACCGGATAGTGTCCATTGCAACCCCACCCTTAGAAGAACTAGAGTTGGGATATGAGTCTGCTCAACTCTGAAGACTGGTTGATGCTATTGAAGCCCACCTTCATCGAGCATAAGATGAGAAATAATAGATCATAGAGGCCCTGAAACAAGTGCAAGTGGAAGTTATAGAGAAACATGGGATTGCAAAACAAGAGAAGGAATCTCCTCAAGAGAATTTCGAAGAAGAGAGAGCCCAGATCTAGCAAGAAAAATAATATCTACTCATAGAGCAGGTTAGAGTAAAAGAAGAAGTCAACATAGCACTTCACTCTATGACGGGCTTGGAACAGAAGGAGGAAGAACCAGTAGAACACCAATTAGCGCAACTCGCAAAAACCATCCAGCAGCTTCAACAAAGAATTATAGATTTGGAGCTACGAATAGTGCCCAATACTCTACAAGATGTGCAAGATCAACAAGAAGCAATTACTCGAAGCATAGTTGAAAGAATCAAGAACCTCTCCATGGAATGTAAATAATTGAGTGATCATAGTGCCTAGACTTATGAGCGACTCACTGAGGATCCTAAATTGAAGGCACTAGATTCACATCTCCAAGAAGTGAAGCAACAAGAATAAACAATACATGCATAGTTGAAGCCCCTGTCAACCACTGAGAGGATGAAGCAATCCCAAGAACTGTGCAGTGCTCAACAATAGGTTCATACCATTCAGAGAATATTCATGGAAGTAACTCAAAGGCTTCAACCAATCCAAGATGAGGCTTGACAACTATTCACATAGATCGAAGGCAGAGGAGAAGAACTGGAACAATTCATGATTGTAGTTGAACAATGGTTAGAGGGACCTATCAACAAAGCAGTAATCCAAGAGTTTTCTTAGTAGGAGGTCATGGCACAACAAGAGGTTGAGGAAGCTCGATCTAAGCTCGAGGATTTTGAGGCAGAGCTACCTATATTAGAATGAATCAAGATGAGTCACAGGTGAATTTTGGGGGCCTATTGTTCCATGACCAAGTTTTGAGGATACTTGGTCATGTTTGACCTATTTTTGGGACTTCGATAGGCTGTCGAAGGAAGAGAGCAAGTCAAAGTGGATATTGCGGGATCTTGGATCCTTTGTAGGGCCTTTTTGGGTTTCAGTATTATGTAATGGGTATGGGGATGTCTTCCCATGGGTTTACTCATGATTAGGCCTATTTTGTAATGTATAAATAGAAGTCTAGGCGATGTAAGAAGTAGTGAGTAGTGACTAGTCAATTGCAAGTTGTGCTAAGTGAAAATGATTGTAAGAGGCTTGGTGTGTGTTGTATGTTGAGACTTGCAGGGCTAAGTGGAAGTATTTTATAGTTCTTTGTGTACATACTATGGAAGACTTTGTGCCTAGATATACTCATGGAAGGAGGATATAGATAGGTGCGCAGATCTCCTATCCTTTGCGGAGTTGATTTGGAGGCTTTGTGCATGTAAGAAGATTGAATGAAGGTAATAAAGAAGATTAAGAGTTGGTGGAAGTAGCCCCAAGGTGGGGGTGAACCATGTATATTAGGTTTTGTGAATTCTTTGTGCTTCTTGTTTGTTTATTGGTTTATGTGATTCAATGCTTAGTGCGATGCTAGATGATAGATGAATCTGATATGATAACTTAGTGTTGAATAATGTGAATGAATGCTAGATTTGATCTCTGTTGATATGATTAGTTCTTGAGTCTATTGAATCTATGTGAATACTATGGTGATCTGTTGTTAGGGTTTAGTTGTGCTGTAAACTAAGACTGAATATTGATGAATCATAATTGCTAAGTGCTCTATTAAGGTGTTACAATCACAGATCTGTGTCCCCTCTAAGGTTTCAAACACTAGAGTCCTACAACCACCCTTGCCTCTACCTTGGGTGAGACTTCATCTGCTTCATAGGTGTTGTTGAAAGGGCTGGTAGTTAGGGTTTGTTTGGTGTATTGTTGTAGCGTTAAACCATGGGTCTGCCCCTATGCCAACAGGTACCCTGGTAGGTGAGGAGAAGATATATGAGTATTCTTCCATGAGCTTCTCCACTTGTTTCTGTTATTTGGAGAGGTAATTCGCGGAGGATCTAGATGTGGCTATGATATTTCTCTCACTCTTAAAGAGA
>JZKD02S1702387.1:49593-70116 GCA_000966675.3 Picea glauca | reverse complement strand
GTCACCCCACATTGGCTTCGCTGATGGCACTAGCCGTAGTACTCAGAACCTTGCTTCTATTGCATGGGCAATTTACGCCCCTACAAATGAACTTATCAGTCTATGAGGTGTGTGCCTTGGTCGTGTGACCAATAATATTGCAGAATATAGCACCATCATTGAATTGTTGATTGATGCTATTTCAATTGATATCCGTCACCTGGTTATACGACTCGATTCGTAGCTAGTAGCACTACAGTTAAGTAATGTCTATGCTATCCGAAGTCCTACTTTATTACAGGTATATTTACGAATTCTCCTCTTGGAACTTTATTTTGATTATATCGAATATCAACACATACCTAGATGTCTAAATACATTGACTGATGCATTAGCTAACTATGTGTTAGACAGACATTTGGGGCATTTATAAACCAATCACACATCACATGTATAACACAACACAAAATAAACTGGTATAAGCCGTATATATGTATATAACGATCAAAATTTTTTACAAAAAAGTTTCTATCCAAGGATCAAAATCTCAAAATACGAAGCCCATATCTTTTACAAAGTAGTGTCACGGATGATGCTCACGATAACACACAACTTCTCAGGCTACCCTACGGAGCAGTCGACTGAGAGACTCAGACACGCCCATAGCATGGCACTGGTAACATCTCAAAATCTCCCCAATATAAATATCTAAGACATCCACGATCAACCCCTCCAAGTTATGTTCCACTACCTCGTAGTATTCAACATCCAATCTCACCACTGGAGCCGATTCTCCTCGCCTTTGAATGGGAGATGTTCTTGGAGGTCGATATGGCGCCACATCTGTGTCATCAAAAAGAATTTTTTTGATTAGTTCTTGGATAAACGTAAAACATTTTATATGATAAAATTTGCAAAAAAATTTAAAAAGAATAAAATGTGTACTTCTTACCTAAGTCACCCCACTGGCATCCTCAGGCAGGGCCAAATCCGGATCCCCTCAAAAATCCAAACCAGCATACGCGTAGTCATCGATCATTAGCATATGGGGCCTCAACCAGTCAAAAAATGAATCATTATACTTGATTATAGGCCCTACTACATGTCTAGCCATGAGGTTGCACCACCTCAGCATCCTCGGATCCTGTGGGGCCGATAAAATCCAATCAACCTGTAGTCGCAGCAGTGGGACCCTCTCAAGGAATAATGACACCAAAAGTGATCTGTATGCAAACTGCTTCAAGTCACCCTTTCTGCACTTCATCAATTGTCTCTTCATACTACGGAGAACTGCATCCGACCAGTTGAAGAACTAAGGCTCTGTGCACTCTATGGCGTATTGGAAATAGCTCTGGAGAGCCATGTGCGGAGCCGCACTCCCAACCATGCGTGCAATAGTAAACAAGATGGTCTGTAGGGTCAGATATTGGACCCCCTAAATGGAAACCTTGCCCTTGCTTCTCTCTGCCTTGGGAACACAATACTGGCGACAATACTCGCTCATATGGAGTCTCCCGCCTCTACCTCCGGTCAAAGTAGCATGGTATCCACGCCATGACAACCCTATTAAAAAATAGATATCCTTGATATCTAGAATCAACGTATGGACTGCCATGTGAAATAATTGTTGATCCATGTCCCACATGTGGACCAGGTATTCCAATAACTTGAGTTGGGATCTCATGCCCGAAATTCTGAAAAATTTCAAGAGCCCATAGTCCCGGAGGGCAACGACTGTACCCGGGTCATTCCCGACAATGGAATCATCCTAATCATGTTCTCTTTCTCTCCATTCCAACATTTTGATGGTCAAACACCTACAAAAGAGCCATGAGAGGGAAGTCAACAACTTGTTTTAAACTCTTGCATAATTTTTATTGGGCAAAACCTTACTTTAAAATCCATTTTTCGGCCCTCGCAGGTGAGCCTTTTGCATAGTGTGAGATTCTCGTAGGTGCCGTGAAGGCCCCCTGCAAGAATCTTATATTCTCGCAGTTCTTGCATGGCCCACCTACGAGAATGCTTGGGCGCATGTTCTGACCCTAAAATGGACTAAAAACCCAAAAATTGACAATAAAAACCAAAAATAAACCATGGAAAAGTTAGAGAATCAAGAGATTACCTCGTTGGCTGAAACGGTTCGCAGAATGATCGCTTGTGCCTCCTACAATCGAGAAAATAAATTTGGGGGAAAATGAGGCATGTTGGACAAGTTTTTGGCAAAATCACAATGAAATGGTAAAAAGCCCCTTTTACCCATATTTATTCACTTTTTACTATTTTTTTTTGATTTTTTATATTATTTTTATTACTTTGTCTATAAAACCTAATACCCTAATAGCCTTGTGAGTGTTTTTTTTCGTAGATATCACGACTCCAAAGTCCGAATGAGGGGGTATGGGTGTTTTTTTCTTTTGTCGCATGTACGACTAATTTTTTAGGGTTTTTTAGAAAAAACCTCGAGCTCAGTCTTCGTTTGTTCTCACGCTCGAAAATATATGAGAATGTGACTGAGTATACTTTCTCTCATGTTTTCATACTCTTCATGGTAACATGAAAACGATGAGCGTTAAAGGAGTATCCTTTAAGTTCTTTTCACGCTCCATAAAAACGAAAATATTGCCGAGAGATCTTGTTCTTTTCACGCTTGTTAAAGTATTTGAAGAAAACGTTCTATGGGCGATAGTTTATCACTTTTTCGGTCTCATCGAACTCTTTTACAAAAAAGTAACTGGGAGAGTTCTCTTAAAGTGTTTTTTAGACTCTCGAAACATGAAAAACCCTTGAGTTTTCTATCCTTGGACTCATTAAACAAATATCGAAAGACCCACAATGGGACTGAACCACTCCTTCCTAGGGTTCGTTAAATATACTCTGAGGGACTCATCCGAAGGATGAGATTACATCAACAAGCATATGTTATCCTCCTCAATCTCGTGAAAAAATAAAGAGGTACTCGCCAGAAATGGTGGGGGAAATTTTGGGAAAGGGATGTGTTTTCGTATTCATATTAATGGCAGTAAGCGTCACTCTTGAACATGACACCCCCTATTCGTTATTTGAATCTGGGTTGGGAAATCCATTTGTCTCTCGTTCGACTTGCTACAAGGTCATATCTTGGGTCATCTTTGAGTCAGTGCTGCCAAGTCCTTGGTTGTGTCATTCATATGCTCAAGAGAAGTTCACACGATCCCTCTATTGAGTCGGCCATCTACAATTGTCCATTCTTACTATGTCAGCCTTCCCTGTGTCTGTTTCGACCCATATTCGTACTTTGTTTTATCCTCAAAATCTGTTACTTATTTCATGTCATTGATGGGGGATACATCAAGGCCCTCCTATGAAAAGTCTTGTTCCGTCGACTCCAACTCATTATCTGGAAATGAGACTAAGAAATCATTTAGTACCTTGGAACCTACATGTCTTAATGGCAGGTCTCTTCGCTTTCGACAGGGGTTTCACATCATTGATCCTTGATCAAGAGATTCCACCGTGTGCTCGACTTCATCTCATTCATTCGCATTCATTCAGATTGTACATCGATACCTTCGGAGTCATTGACATCAATGGTGATTTCCCTCGCACTTGTTAACGGTTTTCATCAATGACCAGTAATCAAGTGGTTTCTACCATGTTCGACTTCAGCACATGTAATCACATGGCTAGATTCATACTTTCAAGTGAAGGGATTGAAGACCCTGGGTCTCATCATTTTGATCCAGGCTGTGATGGAGTATGTATGATTTGTATCGGCACATAGAAACACTTTGTATGTCATGTGGCTATGTCGTCTTAATTCAAGTCTTCTCACATAGATCCACAGTGTATTCCTGGTGGCTATGTAGCATTTTGATGGCATGGATCCACGGTGTATGATTGGTGGCCATGACCTACGTTTATGATTGCATTCATTTGTGATCTGAGCATGGGAATGCCAACCTCAGAACTGGTATTATATTCTGCAGATGCTTGGTTGTTTACAAGTTTTCGATTAGGTGTGCTCCTTGTTTCTGACACACACATTCATTTTACAAAGTATTTCGGTTGTCACAAGTTCTGGCCTCATACTTTGGGGGCATTTTGTTACACATGATTTTGGTCACTCTAGTGATGTCTCTACAAGTGATGTATTCAAGCTCCCACAAGGACTTTTTGCCTGAGAAAAGTGACTGTTGTCTTCTTTTAAAAAACACATTTTTAAGATGAGTTCCCAGGATGCCTATATTACAGGTTGTGAAAATCCTTCATTCTCGCAGGATACCCAAACTTAGGGTGTGAACTGTTCGCAGTCTACTCTATAGGTAGGGTGAGAACCTGTTTCAAATCTTGGAAAAGGGAAGAGGTCATGAAGGTTCTAGAAGGGAATCTTCTAGAAAATGAGTTGGCATTCGCATGGTTGGCATCCTACTGAATTCTAAGATTTAGTGGGATCATCCTCATCCATTTAACCACCTCTCCTTCTCCTATATATTGAAAGGTTTCTCATGGAAAAGGTTAAGCAGGATTGAATGAAGAATTGGTGAAAGAATTGTGTGAAGAACTCTGTTTGGACAGAAGCTTGAAGACTCTATTTGGTCTATCAAGTTGTATTGGATTTTCTTCATGCAAATGTAGAGAAAGCATGTGTGTTGGAACCAAGGGTCATTGAAAGGAAACTTGTGACATCAAGGTGATTAGGTTGTATATTCTACTTTAATTTAATATAATACAGTGCCATGTCCCTTTCCCATAAAATCACTCTTATTTTATTGCATAACTCCTTGATCATATGCATAGGTTGACATTGAATGTACTTTGGTATCTTCACTTTGGTTGGTTTGTGTTGTCTTGGACCTGATTTCACAAGAGCACCAGAGCGAAGCAGGAACAATAGAGACCTAAGGAAGTGATATAAAGGTATGTCACTCATTCCTTATTATTAGTAGATTCAATGACTAAAACTTAGTAAAAGAGTCGTGTCCTGTCCTATTTTGTTCTAGATCCAGGTGGATCTAGGGAGATCTGTTAGTGTCTTCACCTACCGATTTATCCGATAACACCAACCCTTCACAAAGATCGAAGGCCAAGGAGTAGAACTGGAGAAATTCATCACTGTAGCTAAACAACGCCTAGAGGGATCTGTCAATGAAGCAGTTGTACAAGAGTTCACTGAATAGAAGGCCATGGCATGACAACAAGTCGAAGAAACTAGAGCCAAGATCGAGGCTTTCGAAGCAGAACTAATCAGATCAGAGTGACTCGGGACGAGTCACAGGTGACTGTTGGGGGCATGTTTTCCCTTGAGCAAGGTTTGAGGATTCTTGGTCATGTTTGACCTAATTTTGGGACTTCGACAGACTGTCGATGGCAGAGCGCAAGATGAAGCAGAGATCATGGGATCTCAGCCACTTTTAGGGTCCTTTTTGGGACTCAGGATTATGTAATGGGTATGGGATGTCAGCCCATGGGTTTAACCATGTTTAGGCCTATTTTGTAATGTATAAATAAGTAGCTAGGTGATGTAAGGGAAAAAAAGGAGAGAGACCTAGTAGGCCAATGAGATAAGTTCTAGAGTTGGATCTATGTGATCAAGAGTTGTAAGTGCTTTGTGCATACTATGTGAGGCTTGCAAGGCTAGTGCAAGTAACTGTAAGAGACTGTGTGAAGGCTTGGTGCTATACCCTAGCGAGAAGAAGGAGGATCTGGCGAAGTGCGCACAGATCTTCTGTCTTCTACAGAGTAGAACTTGGATGCTATGTGCCTGTAAGAAGCTTGACCAAAGATAATAAAGAAGAGAAGAGTTGGTGGACATAGCCCCAGGGTGGGGGTAAACTACGTACATACTGTGTATCTATGCTTTGTGCGATGTATTGATGTGTTTACTTTCTTAGTGCTTTAATATAGATGAATGATTTGTTGATGCTTAGTGCTTAATAATATGGATGGATGTTAGATCTTACTTATGTAAGTATGCTTAGTGCTTAAGTACCTTAGATATGAATGAATACTGTGATACCCTGTAATTAGGGTTTAAATGCACTGTAACTAATACTGGATATTCATGAATGTTAATTGCTGAGTGCTCTGTTAAGTGTTAGAATCACAGATCTGTGTCCCAACTAAGGTTGCATACATCTAAGTTCTGCAACCACCCTTGCCTCTACCTCGGGTGAGATTTCATTTGCTTCGTAGGTGTTGCCAAAAGGGTCGGTAGTTAGGGTTTTGTTGGTGCTCTATTGTAGCATTGAACCCTGGGTCTGCCCTTGTTCCAACAACAATAATGATAGAATTGGTGGAGGGTGTATTCCCTTATACTCCTACAAGGGTTTAGACAAGAAAAAACATGAAACAAGAATGAAACACCAACAACATGCAAAAATTTCTTACCAATTCTAAGAGATATGCAAGACAAACCCTTATCTACCAAGAATATTCCATCACCATAGCAAGAGACAAGAATCAAAGAGGTAGCGTACCACTTCCTTCCATAAGACAAGTAACTAGCATCAAAATAACATCAAAGAGAGAGATATGCGATTTGACCAAGAGGGGTGAAAATTTCAGCTATGTATATGTAAATCTCAAGTGAGTTTGTTATAATAAAATGAAATGAGAAAACCTCTTTTTATAGAAGGTCTTAATAAAATTGTTTGTCCACATATCTTTAGTGTAAAAAATAATTAGCGAGGCCAACCTCCTCTAATTTCCTCTTTACAAGTTATAATTCAAAATTTACATAAAAATTCCCCTAAAGGGGTGACATCATGCCCTAATTAGCCTTTAAGTGAGACATTTCTGCCTCTAGAAGAAATTGTTGGGCCTCCAAATGCCATGGACCAAGCCACCTAGTGCTCTGATGTATGGCAAAATTATCTCTCCATAAAAAAGGTTCCAAGTCATCACCAAAACCACCAACACCATCGAACCCTAGCCTTCCACACGTGACATCATATCCTAGAAGTGTAGTGTAAGGACTCCAAAGGAAAGTTGTTGGAATTGGGAAGGCTAGAAAATAAACTACAAGGGATCATCAAGTCCCTCCAAAGGAAACATCTTTGACCTAGGTTTCCTAGAAGCAAGGGCACATCATCTAGCCTGTGGGCTTCAATCCCCAAGTGAAGGTCCAAGTGACCTTGTGCCTTCACGAAATGACTTCCACCTGTCAAGGCCCTACAAAGAAAAGAAAATTCAGCCTCCAAGGGCTCACAATTCATAAGAATCAAGTCAAGTAAGAGATATATAATAAAAGAACCACTTGAACATGTGCATAAAGTCCCCCTTCTCAAAATAAACAAATGCTCAAATACCTTATGCAACTTGCCAAATTTAGGTATGGGAGGGTTTTCATGGTGACCTATTGGGTGAATCATTCCCCAAGTTAAGGAGTGTTTTCCAGGTGGACCTTCTCTAAGTCATGTGAAGAGTATGAGGTGGATAGGGGTAATGATTTTGGGCATGGGGTTTCTTGACATACAAGGGCTCACATTGTCTCATTTATGGGTGCCTTTGTAGAGGGTGTGCTTCCCTTCGTTCGTGATGCATGTTTTATCCAAGCCATTTTACCATTTAATTTATTAGAGTGTTCCCAGGTTGAAGCTAAAGTGGGAATTCTACCTAAGCATGAAAACCATTTCCCACCTTAACTCTACCCTGGTTACACTGTGCTTCCCCAAGTTGAATATGATATGTGGGATTGTTGGAGCAAGAAATGTTAGGAGTTAAGCACAGTAAGAAAGGCATAATGGACCAAACAAAGTAGTGCACACCAGAAAATAAGGAAGACCAATGCGAAAGAAGGGAAATGAAGCAACATGCTGAGAAAGAAGAAAGATCAATGCAAAGTCAAAACAAGGATGAATACCAACCATGCAGAAGGTAGTTGGAAATTGGATAAGTTGAGTCCACTTAGGACTAGGGTTTTTTGAGTCATAATGTAAGGGTTTTTACCCATTTTGTAGTAAAAATAAAGGGTGAATGAGATAGTTAGAGGTATCTTGGAGTATCTTGGAACTCATATGTGAAAATCCTATGTTGGAGATCTTTTTTGAGTCTTGAGTCTTTGGTATGTTCATTTTTGGTTGTATAGTTGAGGAGATAGTGGAAACTTATGGATTAGAACTGAGGGTCAGGTCGCAAGTTGTAGAGATTGGTATGAAACTGGTCAACCTCACCATAACCATATGATGTAATGTATGCATCGTTGTTTTGATGAATAATAAGGAATAAATCATAAGATCTTTATGGACGTAGCCCAAGGGGGTGAACCACAATAAAATCATGTGTTGCAATGTGTCTGAATGATTTTTTTATTATAGAATAATGAACAAATGGTTATATGAATGATGGGATATATTTACAACGTGCACTAATATAATTATGTATAATGTATGTCATTGAATGGATAAAGTAGGAGATATGAGGAATTTTATGGTAGAATATATGATAAAATAGAAGAAAAGTAAGAAGAAAATCCCTAATCCCTTCCATGACTGTAGTCATCTGCATCCTCCAGTCACCCATAAGTCATCTTGGGTGATACTGTGTTGTGCACTCTGTGCATAATATGGACTTCTAGTTTACCAGAAGGTCCGATGGTGAAAAGGGTTTTGTTGGAGAACTAAGGTAGAACCTGGGTCAACCCATACATCTAAGAAATGGTTCCGTTTCCAGCTTAATCAAAAGGACAGCCTGGAAGGGGTTTGATGAAGAAGATAGAAAGGGATGTTTAGGCCATAGAATCCTACGAAAAAATAAATTGAAATATGGTTGGAGACAAAACAACTAGAGTTCACATAGAAATATAATAAGGGTTCTAGGTATACACTGTGCCACTATCTATAGAGGAACGTGTTTATTGATATTCACAAAGCATATTTTTGTTACTTTCCATATTTATTACATGAGTGGTTATTGAGGTTGAAGGATACCCATTCGAATAATCGGATTAGGCCAGTAGAGTGGACTGCTGAAAATATTGTTTGATTGGAAAGGGTTAATAACAAATTCACGTGCGCAGTGGATTTTTGGTTAGACAATATTACTGCAGGGTTTATTACTAAATTTGCAGTAGACATAGCGAAGTCACATACTACTGCAGAGAAGTATTTCTTTAAGGGACCCAAAGATAGGTACATTAGGTCTCTTTACACATCGATCAAGATCTTATTACATGATAAAGGCATGATGACCATGGAATCATACAACTATATCACTCTACGCACATGGGGGAGTTGGGGGAAGCACTAAGGAATATCTGAGATATGGAGAAGGCTTTAGAGAGTAGCTAGAAGAAGGAAGAAATGGACCCCATCATTATGGATGATGAATAGACTAGGGATATCATAAGGAAAATAGGTATGACACGCGACAGACGACCCTACCAGTATAAGATGAATAGAAAGAAGAGGGCAGTAGTTGAACGAGAGGGTTTGGACAACGAGGATGAAGAGATAGATGATATTTGTGCCATAGGGAAGATTGATGATATATTGCACTCCATAGATGAGAGGATAAATAGAGGTCATGGGTTCATGACAAAAGAAGGTTCTCCATTCGAGAACCGAATTAATGTGGAACCCACAACCCCATGTGCGACTAAGA
Source organism: Picea glauca (assembly GCA_000966675.3). Classification (NCBI taxonomy): domain Eukaryota; kingdom Viridiplantae; phylum Streptophyta; class Pinopsida; order Pinales; family Pinaceae; genus Picea; species Picea glauca. The sequence continues at coordinate 60,558 of JZKD02S1702387.1, read as the reverse complement.
CATCTGAAGAAGAAAAACCAGTTAACCAACAAGTGATTAGTGGTAGAAGAATTTTTATAGGATGTGGGTCTATTGGAAACTCAAGAAGAAGTGTAAGTTCAACAAGTAGCAGTCAGGTATATACACCATGTAGAGGTGGTGGTACAACAAAATTCACAATGATAGGACAAGATCCTACTATTAGGTTACCGAAGTTCCAAGGAGAAGGGTCAGATGACCTAGAGAAGTATATTTTTATTTGTGAAAATATTTGGGCAGAAAAACATATTACATACGAATATAAAAAGGTTGCGCAGTTGGAAATCACATTCAGAGACCACACATTAGACTGGTGCATGGGTCTCGCAATAAACAATCCAATAGGAGCACCTACAACTGTAGTAGAGGTGAAGAGACAATTAATCAATGAATTTTAGAAACCAAGATCAGAGGATCGGTTTATGAATGAAATGATAGAGATTAAAAAGAAGCCAGGAGAATGAGTCTGGGAGGTGGACCGAAAGTTTAAGAGGATAAAAGTTAAGTTAAAGTACCCTATTACTAATATGCAACATATAGAGTTGTTTGTTAACTCTCTATTGCCACACTCGAAGTATCGTTTGAGACAACATAAATGTTAGAGCCAGGATGAGGCTCTGCAAGAAACCTTATAGTTAGAGGAAAAACAATATAAACAGATAGATCCAGCTGTGGAAGAGTTGAGACAAAACTTGAAGAACTTGACATTCTAGTTAAATCAGAATAAAGGTAAGGAGAAAAGGGAGGACATCTCGTGCACAATGTATAGGATAGAAGTCCATCATAAGAATGAGTGTCCATTATTTGCACAATATATTTTAGTGGGTATGCCAAACCCTTTATCTTCAAGAGGAACATGGTGTGATATTTGTAAGACACAAGGGTATGATCCCTATCATTTCCCCCTGATGTATAAGTATAAGATAGTACCGAAGAGTAAATTTTGTAATTTTTGTAATTCAGTTGGACACGAAGACAAGGACTGTAGAACCTTGGATATGATGAAAGAAAGGATTGTAGATACATATAGGGCGCATTTTGAACACATAGCAAGAAAAACTGCGTAGAAACCAAAATATAAAAATGCGCAACAACCATAGTATAATCCCATGTAATAGTTTCAAGAAAAACCACAATATAATAATGGACAACAATTTGGAGCACCACCACAATAGTGTGCAACACCACCACAGTAAAATAATACGCAGCCGCAGTACAATAAAGGACCTCAATATAATACACCGCATAGAGATAATCAGGGCAACGAAGGAGGCTTCAAAGGAGGAGGCCGTGGAGGAAGAGGCTTTGGAGGAGGTTGAAGACCAATAGTTTTCCATAACTATCAGAAACCAGGGCCCTATTCTAGATATTTCCCACAACCACCTGTGACATGTATGTATTGTCCTGCAAAAAACCATGAGAGAGAAGATTGTTTGACAGTTTTGGTGAAGATTCAAGATAAGAGGAACCAACACAATCATAACATACAATGGATTTCTATGGAAAACATAGAAGAGGATGGTAAGAATATCAACATAATTAATAGAGGAGGAGAAAAGAGAAGAGAATATGCAACAAAGAAGGACCAGGATCAGTAACAGTGGGTCAGGAAGAATACCATGCCTGAATAGAAGTTTGATGCACACAAAGAGAAAGAGATATTCAAAGAGGCTAGACATGATATTTTGAAAGAAAATATTGCATCTACTTCAGGGACAAAACTAGAACATGAGATACCAATGTATGACATGCCTCCATGATTTTATCATACCAAAAAATATTAGCCTTCAAAGCAAGTAAGTAACTTAAGAAACGTTTTGGGTCATGTGTAAAATTGGTGAATGATAAAAATTTATTACAAGTATTGCAAAGTTTGTTAGGTAAGTGTCATCCTAGGGAAGAAGGGGAAAAGATAGTGAATCAGGTTCGGAAGAAGAGAAGAACAAGCAGGAAATTCAGATTGAATGCAAACATTGGATATTTCAATATGGGGGATATCATACTAGACTTAGGTTTGAAGTAAATGCTCTTCCAAACAAAACATGGGAAGATATGGGAGAACCTCAATTGGGGTATTCACCTATTCAGTTGAAGTTATAAAATCAACATAGAGTGGTTCCAATTGGAAGATTGAAAAGAATCCTAGTAGATCTAGATGGTGTATGCACCATGGAAGACTTTGAATTCATTGACATAGTAGATAATACTTTGCCATATCCAACATTGTTGGGATTGGATTAGGCCTTTGATAACCAGACTATTGTTAACTTGAAGACAAGAAAGATGATATTTGAATCAGGGGAGTCCATATTTTTTGCACCATTGGATCCCTCAAAAGGAGGAAGGTATGGGGAACCCTCTACAAAAAAAATTCTTACAGAAGATGTAAATCAACTATACAAAACTACCATGTATGAAGAGGATTATATCAACCCAAATGTAGATGACATTCTCAGTTGGAGGAGTATTGGTTCTTCTAATTCATACTATGACACAGAATTGGAGAACTAGAAGCAACAACTACATGAATTATCCACTAATGACACACACACTAAGATGGATTGGGTCAGAGGTAAGAGAGCCTCCTACTTTTTATGGTCTGAATGACTTAGAAGAATTTCTAATGAACTTTGAATTAGAAGTAGTATAAAATCATAGATTACTAGCATTAGATATTTATTTGAAATCTACACCTTCCCGTTGGTGGGGTACACATAAGGAGAATATAAACAATTGGTTTTAGTGCAAAAGGTTACTGCACATCAGATTCAGTGCAGAGCAAGAGCATATATATGAGGGATTTGGACAACATAAAGAACATATAGATAAGTGCATGGTTCAATGGAGGTTATTACCACCAGAATAATGGCCACATCATTTCATTCACACGTTATAAGGAATTCCAAAGAACTGGTACACCGAACAAGAACAATGTAGAGAAACTACAAATTGGGAAGAAATGTAGCAAAACTTTGTGGTTAAATTTTCCTTTGAGCATGAGAGTCTAGAGATAGATACAACAATGAAGTTGGTAAGAGACAAAATATTTGAAGAACCAAAATTTTAAATAATCCCAACATATAAGAAGCATACTAGAAAGACAATTAAACAATTGCTACACTGCTATCACGTTGTAGAAGAAGATCCAATAGAGGATAACTCGCACAATATCCAGATCCCAGAAGTTGAAGGAAAATGGGAAGTAGAAGGAACAACTCTAGATTCAGAATATTATGCTGCACCCTTGAAGATAAAAAAGGTAAACATTGGAAATGCAGAAAAGCCAAAAATTGCAAGTATTGGAGATTATTGGGGTAATCAAACAGTAGAAAGAATCACAGAGTTACTGTGCGAGTACAATGACTTGTTCCAAGTGACATTTTCAGAGATGAAGGGATTAGTAGGAGAGATAGGAGAGATGAATATCCATTTGAAGCCATAAGCCATACCTATAAGACATAGACCTTACATATTGAATACAATATACAAGGAGAAAATGAAGGCATAAATTGACAAGATGTTAGAGGTTGGTGTCATAGAACCCGTGGAAGAATCAAAATGGATTAGTCCTATGGTGGTGCAGGAAAATAAGAAAGGAGGGATTAGGATTTATGTAGATTTGATAAAATTGAATAATGCTTGCCTACATGATCCTTTTCCTACCCCATTTACAGATGACATTTTGGAGAATGTAGGGGGTCAAGAATCTTATGAATTTACATATAGGTTTTTAGGATATCATCAGATTAAGATAGCAACAAAAGATAGACACAAGACTACATTTTCTACAGAGTGGAGATCATTTCAGTATACAATTATTCCATTTGGATTGAAGAATGTGCCAACAAATTTCTCAAGAGTAGTAGTAGCATCCTTTAAGGACTTTATTCCTAAGTTTTTAGAAGTTTACTTGGATGATTGGGCAATTTTTAGTTTATTAAAACACCATGTTGAGGTATTAAGGCTGATGTTGGACAGGTGAAGACAGTTTCATATATCATTGAATATTAAGAAATGTATTTTCAACGCACCTTTTGGTATTTTTTTAGGGCATGTGGTGTGTAAACGTGGTCTTCTAGTGGATCCTGCTAAAATTGTTATCATAGTTAACTTACCACCACCGAAATCAGTGCGCCAGTTGAAGAGTACACTTGGTCATACCGGGTATTACAGGAAGTTCATAAGAGGATATGTACATATTACTGTGCCAATGGAGAAATTATTCAAGGACACTAAGTATCAGTTGAACGATGGATTCCAACAAATTTTGGATATCTTGAAGGAAAAGATGGTTAGATCATCGATTTTAGTGTTTCTAGATTGGGAAAAGGAATTTCATGTGCATGTGGATGCATCTGCAATAAGATTAGGAGCAATATTAACACAACTAGGAGAAGGTGATATAGATCACCCTATTGCATTTGTAGGCAAAAATTTATCAGATTCAGAACAAAACTACAACATTACAAAAAGGGAAGGATTATCTATGGTATATGCTTTGCAGAAATAAAAACATTAGTTATTAGGACAACATTTCAAGATGTTTACAGATAATTTTTCTCTGATTTATTTAGTCAATAAGCCAGTGTTGGGGGGAAGGATATGTATATGGATACTTTTATTCCAAGATTTTGATTTTGAATTTGTGGTGAAGCCTAAGATTGAATGCTAGAACAAATCACTTATTCAAGATAACTAATGGAGAAGAACCCAATAACTTGGAAGACAACTTTCCAGACGCACAATTTTGTACAGGATTTTTGGAAGACATTATTGAGTTTTCGAGTACAGGATTTGCACCAAGAGAATTTACTACTTCCCAGAAGAAAAATTTGGTGGTCAGAGCTGCATATTATTAGTTGATTGTAGGTCATTTATACAAACTTAGAGAAGATAACATCTTGAGAATATGTGTGATGGAGCATGAAAGGCCTATCATTTTAGAAGAGGCGCATGAATGGATTGTTGAAGGACACTACATAGGAAAAGATACCACACAAAAGGTATTGCGTGTAGGATTATGGTGACCAACAATTCATAAGGATTCAAAGGAATATTGTCAGAAGTTTGATGTCTGTCAGAGAGTTGGGAATCCATCTAGGAGGGATGAGATGCCATTGAGATGTCAGATTAATTTGAAAATATTTTATAAGTGGGAAGTAGAATTTGTAGGTCCAATTAATCCACCAGAAAGAAGATCAGGATCCATATATATTATTATAATGAAACAATACTTAAGTAGATGGGATGCGACAAGACTAGTTGAGGATTGCAGCATAGAGACTACAACACACTTTTTATTTGAACATGTAGTGACAAGGTTTGGATGTCCAAGAATATTGATGAGTGATCACGGGACTCACTTCCTCAACAATACAGTCGAGGCAATGCTGGAATAATTTGAAATACATCATCAGAAGAGAACTTATTATTATCCTTAGGAAAATGGAAAAGTGGAATCCTTTAACAAGATTTTGGAGAATGACTTGACAAAGATTTGTAATGTGAATAGATATGAATGGGATTTAAAGGTACCAGTAGTAATATGGGATTATAGAACTACATGAAATAAGATAACATGATAGACACCCTTTAGGTTGGTGTATGGAAACGAGGCAGTAGTTCCCTTAGATTATTTGATACCAAGGCTGCACATTGCAGCTATTATAGAAATGACAGAAAGAGGCACAAGACATGAATTATTAGCCCAACTTATGGAATTGGAGGAAGACATAATCATAGTTGGATTCCATTAGGAGTACATAAATGAAAGGATAAAGCATGGAATGAAATACACATTAAGAAGAAGAACTTCAAATTTGGAGATATGGTTCTCCTTTATGACAACAAATATTTGCAGCAGCCAGGGAAGCTTAGAATGCATTGGCTAGGGCCATATTAGATAAATTCGGTCACAAATGGAGGTGTTGTACAACTGCAAGATTTAGTAGGCAAGGAAGTTCAAGGACTGGTGAATGGTATTCGACTGAAACTATATAGGGATAGTCGACCCACTAACCCTCAGTGGTTGCAACTCATCAAGTAGACTTGTACATATTGTAAACATTAGGAGTTAAAAGAAGAAAAAGAAAAAGAAAACTATAAAAATGAAGAAAAATCCAAAAATAAGTAGTCAGAGGAATAACTGGTAGACATATAGTTGAGAATGTCAGCGTGTAACAACTAGAAAATTGGTGTGACATAACTCATAAACTTGTGCCCAAGAAAAGTGAACACTGCGCGATGGGACGAGGAATGACCAGAAACGTGGAAAACTGGTGGATGAAAAAGAGAGGGCACGTCAGTGTTGAAATTTTGGTACGCTCATTTAACCATAGTCAATGTTATTTCATTTTCATCCAACCATAGGAATTCACATATGCCACCCTCGATCAAACTAATCTTTACTTAGAATAATTCTGTCAAGCCTACTCTAGAACCAATAGATAAACCCTAGTTGCTAATTTCAACAACAACTCAAGACACGTAGAGTGCTCCTTCTCCAAGTGCAGCGCACAAGAGAGAGAGAGTATCCATATCCACAAAACAAGTACCATACATAGCTACAACAACTGCAACTGCACTAATATCTCTCTTGAACTTGTGCCATACTTAGCAAGAATATCACAAATAAAATCACCAAGAGAGAGACCAAGAATATCACCAAGAAAATCACCAAGAGAGAGACCAATACCAAGAGATGACCATGCACCCTTATTCCTCCTTGCAATTGTAGTTGTAGTTGCAACTACAATTCTCCACAAGACTTTCACACTAACTAGGTGAACAAATCAGATAAAACATCCTCTATTTATATTAATCTGTTCAATGAATTTTCTGGCTGGTCCGGCCTGAATTTATGGTAATTATATTTTTTGTTGATATTTTTCCTGTGGAGCTGATTTGTATTTCTGGAAGATAATATTTTAATATTATTTATTCTACTAGGCTGACTTGTGTTCTAGGGTTTCCACACATCTTTTTAATGGTTCACTTACTTATAGGATATTCTATTATAATTCATAGGTTACAAGTGGAGGTTAATACCTCCCGTAGCTACAAAAACGTCAACATTCAGAGCACTAATGATAGAGTCTATAAAAGGGGAAAAGTTGGTGTTGAGCGCTCAACACACACTAAAAGCTGTATGAAATCCTATCACTTTTTGGGTACCACTTGTTTTATTTTACTGTCTAAATTGAGTTCACTTTGGGGGATGTTTTATTTTTGTTTTGTTTTCATTAATCTTATCAATCAATTCAGGTTTGATTGAACTTGTTAAATGAAACCTCATTTCAAAAAGAATTTGAAATCCGAACTAGGAATCTGCAGTTAACATTGTGAATGGCGTGCTTGTGTTCGGCATCGAAAAAATGCAAGAAGGTAAAGTGGCCACACAGTTGCACTAATCGTTGATCGTCGATGCCCCATCAACATCGGTAGAAGGAAGATTTGGTTTGTGTGATTTATTCACCACTAATTTTCGAGAGATATTCGATCCCCATCGACGTCGACAAATTACGGGAGGGATAGACATTGACAAAATCCATAAATAAACCACCGATAGTTGATGATCGATGCGCTTTCTATGGGTCGGGGAAAATCTAAAAAATATTAAAACAATCAATTTTTTCTGCATTAAAGAAACCACTGATTGTTGATCCTTGATACACTTTCAACATCGAGACTTATTTCGAGAGAGTCGATCCAGGAGCACTTGGGTAAGTTCATCGCCGATCACCGATCCTTGATACTTTTTTGGTGTTGATGAGATAGGATCGGTTTTAGAATATATAGCTTAAGGAAAGTCCTAATTCTGATTGACTCGAGTAAATGAAGACGTCGGTCTTGAGTGCCACGTGTCTTTGTCACATAGGTGTCTCACAGCCCGGTTTCGTCTCGAGTCATATTAAAGTTCCTTGTGGCCTAGTCATGCCTCCAATTCAGCTTTGCTACATCATCTATGTACAGAAAGATCGATCGACTTTAGATATTTTGCAAGAAGATATCAACGAAAAGTGTTCGAAGTAGAATCCCGACCCCTGACTCACCAACTGGACTAGTGAAATGATGGGATGTTTTCGACACAAGATACGATCGGATTCTAACATTTAATAGACCAGTTAATTCTTCATCCCACATTTGTTTCTACCTCATGTACCGATTGAACCAAAGAAATTTGAAATCGTCGATAGACCACGTTACAACCCACCCCTGTGCCATCAACCCACAATTGAATTTAATTTTAAAAATGTCTTTGAAGATTTGGCGGAAGATTTAATAGAACTACACTCATAACCCGAATTGAATGGATGATGCGACAAGGTAAGTTCATTCCTGTTTAAATATCTAGAATGGATTTGAACAATTTCATTCTGTGCACAAGTTTGAATTGCAGAGCAGCCAAAGAAGCAAAGCAGGCATCTCAAGACTGTTGCCTATTCTCAGGTTTCCATGAATAGGTTAAACAAGCAGCATAGGCATGTGTTTAATTTTTTCAATTCGACAGTCATCATTTTCTATATATACATCTCATTTCTTGCACAATGTCTAAATATTTTCTACGTTGCAGGGTAAATTCCTCTGAGAGATCCAACCACTAGATGCTCACCGATATCACCCAAGCTAAATGAAGCAGAAATAGGTGAAGGTTTTTCTCTTGGTACTGGGAGGCAGTTGGAGTACACTCCCAGGGAAGAGTTGGTCATAAAAACCTCAAAAAATAAATCCTTTGTCCAACCTATGGTCTTTGGTGATACAAAAGAAAGCACTGGATCCAAAGTAATGTTCGGATAGTGGGGGGACCTTTTCAACATAATCAACTGGGAGGAGTACCCAGAGTGTATCCCACACAATGACTCAGATGTAAGGGTGTTGGATGACTAGGTGTTCCCAAATATTCGACAATCATATTTTCACATGGTAGCCAACAAAACCTCGATTTTCCATTGCATAGAAATTTTGAAGTGGCTAATCGACCATACAGACACGCAAAAGTTATTGATCAGCGATGAGAATGGTGGGTGTGTCAGAGGTTTCCTCCCGAAAGAAGTCCATAATTACTACAAACTTAGAGACCCAAAGGAGTAGCTAAAGACATACTTCGTGGTGAAGTTTTACGAATTCCATGACACCAACCGGTTGATTGCCTCATGGTGGAAGGAGGACAAGAAGTTTACCAACCAGAGAAATGGCTGGTATGGGACGATTAACTTGAGGGAGCCATACATTTATTTGATGGTCTCATCTACCGACTGTATGGAGAGAAGGATTTCTCCAAGTTTTCGGAAGCATGGATGCAATTGACATACACAGTGGAAATATTCAGAAGCAACTTCAATCAGGGAGTGATAATTTCCAAGAAATTGAGCATCTATGTACATCAGACTCAGACATTGAAAGAAGGGGAAGCACCCACTTTCCACATGGCCTCATACCTGCTCGATGTGATCTGTGCGAGAAATGTCTTAGCCGTCATCAATTTAAATTGGCATGTTGCAGAGCTCCCTATCCACACTTATTTCAACATACTATGGGAGAACATGTATAAAAAATCCTACACACTCATTTGCGATGAATTCATTGCTCATATTCATTTTATTGTATTTAAAAAGGAATGCCCAGGGTTATCCACAACAACCAAGAAAATGGCAAACAATGTAGGTCATTGGTATTTAAATGAATTCTCAACCTATATCATGGTGTTTGGGGCCATCGAAGCACCACATCTACTACCCACTCTGTTGGACAACTCAGAGGGGGGGGGGTGAATCAGTTGTTACCGTGCTTAAACAATTATGCTTCTTTTAAAATCTTTACAAGGCACTCAATGATGATCACAATAATGCAGTGAAATAAACAAAGGCACATTTAGCATCAGTCGCATATATGAGAAAGAAAGAGACAGATAGTTCCCAAGGAAACCCATACAGGGTAAAAACCTCCTTTTCTTTATATGATAAGTATTATCTACATTCTTTACATTGTGAGGCTACAACCTCTGTTTTTGCAAGTTGCAACTTGCTGAGAGCACCGACTCTCTATTTTCTCTAGCACCCACTAGAAGGAAGAACCAATCCCCTGGTTTGTCTAGTACCAACTAGAAGGAAGCACCAACTCCCTGGTTTCTCCAACACCAACTAGAAGGAATCACCAACTCCTTGGTTTCTCTAGCACCAACTAGAAGGAAGCACCAACTCCTTGTGTTCAAGCACCCACCTGAACCTTTGAGGACACCATTCCTCCCTAGCACCTCCCAACCACCCTGATTAATAAATTATTTGTTACTAAAACTCTACAACGATATAAAATAATTCAATGGCTTACCAACCCTGTTGTTGTTCCGTTACGCTGCTTTGCCCTGTCTGCATCAATGTCTTCTGCATGCCACTTTCACTTTATGTTCTTCTGCCTTTTATACTCTCTGCACCATATACCTTTGATGCAACCTTCCTCTACCATGCATCTCTACTCCTGCGCTCTGCCTCCTTGCTCACACTTGAATCCTCCACCATGGAAACAACCCCCATCTCTTCTTTTTTCATCATTCTTATAGTACCTGTGCTCCTTGTGCATGCAATATTCACAATGCCTCTGCATGTACTCTCCGTGCCAAATTCCTCTGCAACTTGAGTGCTCTATCTGAGCATCATCGTGACTCTTCATCTTCTTTGGTCATTTTCCACCATGCGTCCAGCATCACTGGGTGTTCTGTTGAGATTTTTCAACCTCTCTGGCAGTTGAGACTCCTCATCTTCTTTGGCGTAGTCGAGCTTATGCCTTCCTAAGTTTGGGGCGCAAATGCACCTTTTGGATATGCAGCGAGCAAATCTGCATGGCCAAAATCTGTGCTCCTAGATCTACGGTCGGGATTGGATTCTAGAGCCCCCCTACCATTCTACCTTTAAGCGGAGGGGAGGGGGGGTACGGAATTAGGAGCGCATCTCT
>JZKD02S1702387.1:0-10642 GCA_000966675.3 Picea glauca | reverse complement strand
CCTAAGGGATCACACACTGAGTTGGTACATGAAGCTTGTCCAAGGACTTGCACAACATAAGCCACTAAATGAGATCAAGAATGTGATAACTGCAAAGTTCAAGAAACCCAAATCAAAGTCACAATGTATCACAAAGATGAAAGAGATCAAGCAGAAGGTGACGAACCTGTTTGGGAATTCAATCAAAGATTCAAGACCTTAACAGGTCGATTGACTTTTCAGATCCCAGATGAGCAGAACAAAGAGTGGTTCATTGCTTCCCTTTACAACACATCAGAATTCCTCTGATGCAATAGAAGATAGCTTCATAGGATGAGGCACTGTAGATCGCCATGAAGCTAGAATCACCCCCTATGGGAGAATCCAGTTCAAGTATGAGTTAAATCTAGAGTCAGCTATCTAGTTTGTCTCTGCAAGTTGAAGACATGAAAAAAGACAGGGGAAAATATAAAAGAGAAGACATTTCGTGTGTCAGATGTAGATTAGAAGGCCATGACAAGTAAAATTGTCCCCTATTTCATGAATACTTGGCCTCTAGAGCTTCGATCCCTTTGAATCAAGTCACCTTACCTTGGTGTGAGGTATGCCAAAATAGACATCGCCCTGGTTAGTGATATTACATGCAAAAATATGTTCAGACACCTAGAAATTTGTATTGTGTGTTATGTAAGTCTGTGGGACATGATGATAGATATTGTAGGGCTTACGATCTCATGCATGAAAGTTCAAGAGACATATACAAAATTCAAGGCGAAGTACAGCAAGAAGGAAACACTACACAGTATAACTTACCTGGGAGAGGAAACTTCAATCCTCGCAGTGGATTAAAAGGATGAGGAGGAGGTATGGGTTGAGGCCGAGGATAGATCATCTGTTATAACTATGCACAACCAGGACACCTCACAAGGGGCTGTCAGAACCCTTGCACTACTTGCAGCTATTGCAACTCTTTTGAACACGTTATTGAGGAATGTCTAGAATTGTTGGCTAAGATTCAAGAGATATGAGGACCTCAGCAGAACCCGCAAGTGAAACTAATATATGTCGAACCTCATGGAGAATACCCTAGAGTTGTTTTTATCACTAGAGGAGGCGTTGTTGTAGGAGAGGACAGACTGATCCAAGGAAAGACTACAAAAGACTCAGGAATCAAGAAATCTACAGAGAAGAACCAAACTTTTGATGCAAAGAAAGAAAGACATATATTTGAGGAGGCAAGAAAAGAGTTCAAAGAAGACCAAGGCACTTCATCAAAGACACGACTAGAAGTAAGAAAATATGGAATGCCTTTGACATTCAATCAGTCTGCTTCACCAAAAGAAGTAAAAGAGGTAAGCAAGCTGATGGAATTTTTATATACTTGTATTAAGTTGATTCAGGATGAGAGCGTTGTACAAGAATTACAAAATTTAATCAGATAGTATGAGCTAGGAAAGATATACCCCTTATTGAATAGGTAAGTACACCAAATCGATAAAAAGAGAAGGACAAATAAGGAATTACACTTGAATTCTCAAATAGGAGAATATGATATAGACTATGTGGTCCTCGACTTAGGGTCGGATGTCAATGTCATGACAAAGAAAACTTGGGCACTAATGGGAAAACTGAATTTGATCTATTCCCCTATTAGGCTCAGGATGGCTAATTAGAAATATGTCAGCCCCTTTGGATGATTGGAACATGTCGCTATGGACATCAACAGAGTAAGAACATTTGCATATTTTGAGGTAATTGAGATAGTTGATGATAGTTGTCCTTACCCTACGTTGTTAGGAATTGATTGGGCTTTCAATAATTCCACTATGGTTGATTTAAAGAAAATACATATGACTTTTTAAATATATGGCCTTAGGGTCATTGCGCCTTTAGATGCATATGAATTTCAGCGATACACAAAGCCCATCAGAGAAGAATACCACGCATGTCAACTGGAAAACATATACAAATTAAAATCCAGACAGCAGGATTACATTAATCCTATGGCCGATGGAAACCTAAGCTGGAGAAGTGACAACTCATGTTCATCAGACTTAGAAGAAACATTGTAGAACTAAAAGAATAAAATGTATGAATTATCTACAAGAAGATGTGCTAGATTAACCAGAGAAGTCGATTAGATTGGCACAACAGTAAGTAATTTACCCACCTTTGATTGTCTGAATCCTTTAGAAACCTTCTTGTCAGACTTTGAAGAAAGTGTACCTATGCAACAAAGATTGTTGGCAATGGATGAATCCCTAAAATCCACACCAGCAAGATGGTGGGGGACACACAAAAACAACATTATAGAATGGGTACAATGTCTCACCTTGATGACAGTACGGTTCCCAACACAAGTAGAAGGCTATGAAGTTCGATACATAGGTCAAAGCTACCCAAAGGACCATGTGAGAAGTTGCAAAGAAGCCTAGAGCAACATTCCTCAAGAGAAGTGGGTGCACAAATTCATTAACATGTTGTATACGACACCTATCAACTGGTACCTTTGAGTAGAGCTGCACCTCATCACTACAGATTGGGAAGGTATGACTTAGAATTTTGTAACCACCTTCTTATTTGAAATTCAATACCCTTCAGTAGATCAAACATTGTAGATTGTAATACATAAATTATTCGAGGAGGCACCTAACCTCCCTTTGGAGCAAGAAGAGGACGAATGGACTGCACCTCTCCAGAAACTGCAAGGTTGTTACAACATCAATGTTGATGAAGACAATGATCCAAGAAAGGTGAGAATTTCAAAAATAGAAGGCCAAAGAGATGTGGAAGGGCCAGGAGTTGAGTTACCATTCATTGGACAGCCAATCAAGATTAGGAAAGTCAATATTGGAATAGAGAAGACACCAAAGCTTGCAAATGTTGGAAGTTATTGGGATGCTGCCAGTATTGACAATATTAGAGAATTGTTGCATGAATATCAGGACTTGTTTCCAAACAAGTTCACTAATATTAAGGGAATTAAAGGGACTATGGGATAGATGAGGATCCCTTTGAAACCATATGAAATACTAGCCAAACAGAGACCCTATAGATTGAACCCTAAATATAAGGAGAAATTAAATATTGAACTCGACAGAATGCTGGAAGCAGGGATTATAGAACCTATGGAAGAATCTGAATGGATTAGCCCTATGGTGGTATAGGACAAGAAGATAGGAGAAATCAAGATCTGTGTAGATATCGGGAAGCTGAATGATGCATGTTTACATGACCACTTCCCTATGCCATTCACTGACGAAGTCTTAGATAATGTGGGAGGTCAGGAGGTATACTCTTTTAAAGATGGATTCTCATGATACCATCAGATCCAGATTGCCAAGGAAGATCACCACAAGACCACATTTGCAACAGAATGGGGTTTCTATCAGTATACAGTGATGCCATTTGGATTGATAATTCCAGAGCCATCTTTTCCAGGGTTGTGTTCAAAGCATTCAAGGAGTTTCTGCATAAATTTCTAGAAGCATATTTTGATGATTGGACTATTTTTAGTTTATTGAAAACTCATATTGAATGTCTAAGGATAATGTTGGACAAATGTAGGCAGTGTCAAATTGCCTTGAATATGAAGAAATACATCTTCTTCTCACCATTTGGAGTGTTGTTAGTTCATATTGTATGAAGCAGGGATTCTTGGTCGATCCATATAAAATTGCCATTATAGTTGAGCTACCCCCTCCTACTTCAGTTAAACAATTGTGCACTATGTTGGGACATATTGGATACTACAGGAATTTTATTAAAGGATATGCCCATATTACAACACCCATGGAGAATATTTTGAAGAAATAATGTCAGTTTCGTTGGACAGAAGAGTGCCAATAGAGCTTCAACACACTGAAACAAAAAATGGTTATTGCGCCTATTCTGGTCTTTCCAGATTGGAGCAAGGAGTTTCATGTGTATATCAATGTGTCTTCTATTACCTTAGGATTAGTGTTAGCACAACCTGGGGAAGGATATATTGACCATCTGTTAGCCTTTGCCAGCAGGGAGCTATCAACTGTTGAGATCAATTACACCATTATCGAGTGAGAGGGGTTAACCATGGTGTGTGTGCTGCAAATATTTCGCCACTACTTGTTGGGAGGACACTTTAAAATGTTTAGTGATCACTCTGCACCAAAAACCCTAGTCAACAAGCCAGTGTTGGGGGGTAGAATATGCATATGGCTTCTTCTATTTTGGGAATATGACTTTGAGATCATAGTAAAGCCAGGAAGAATGAACAAAGGTCATGAGCACTTGTCGAGGTTGGAACATGGAGAAGATCCCACTAGTTTGGAGGATACACTGTCAGATGCACAATTGTTGGCCATTAGAAAGATTGATGACCTTTTCGTAGAAATAGTCCACTTCCTTTCAATGGGAATGGCACCTAGTGAATATACAATTCCACAAAAGAAACATCTAGTAGTGCGCAATACATACTTTTCACTTATAGCTAGACAACTCTACAATATGGGACCTGATGATATATTGAGCAGATGTGTTATGGAGGTAGAGTGACCATTGATCCTTGTGGAATCTCATGAAGGCATCACAGGAGGACATTATGCAAGGAAAGAAACTGCACAGAAGGTTCTTAGAGCTGGCCTTTGGTGGCCTACCTTACACAGAGATGCTAAAGACTATTACAGAGCCTGTAGAGTATGCCAAAGAGTTGGGAAACCATCCAGAAGAGATGAAATGCCACTAGCACCACAGCTGACCCTACAAGCATTTGAGAAATGGGTCATTGACTTCGTGGGACCAAACCCACCATGCAAGTGCACAGGAGAAAGATACATAATTACAAAAACAAAGTACCTGACTAGATGGGCCAAATCAAAAGAAATTAAGGATTGTAGTGCAACTACATTTGCGCGCTTCATATTTTATGACATCATAACTAGTTTTGGATGCCCAAAGATCCTTATGAGTGATCAAGGCACACATTTCATAAATCAGACTGTTGAAGACTTGACTGAGGAATTTGCATTCCACCATCAGAAAAGCATGTCTTACCATCCACAAGAAAATGGGACAGTGGAAGCATTCAATAAGATCTTGGAAACAACGTTGACGAAGATTTGCAGTGTGAACAAGGATGACTAGGATTTAAGAGTACCAGCAGTACTTTGGGCCTATAGAACCACCTATCATAAACTAACAATGCAGACCCCTTTCAAGTTGGTATATGGTCTCAAATTCATCGTCCCAATGGAATATTTGGTACCAAGATTAAGGATTGTTGCCTCTACAGATATGCATGACATTGGCACTACTCAAAAGAGGCTCACGCAGTTGGTCGAACTTGAAGAAGATAGATTTGTTGTAGGATTTCATCAACAGGTGAAAAAGAAAAGAGAAAAGTCCTATCATGACAAGCACATCAAGAACAAGGCATTCAAGTAAGGTGATCTAGTACTGATATATGACAATAAGTTCATAAAGCATCCTGGAAAGTTCTGAATGCATTGGCTCGGGCCATATGAGATCACCTATGTTACAAAAGGAGGAGCTACGCAGTTGAAGACTTTGAAGGGAGAATGGAAGGAAGGATTAGTAAACAAGAGCCAGCTGAATTTGTACTATGACATCTAGTTGCCTCACAACTCCAATTCAAAGCATAAGGAAAAGGGTCTAGGTACTAGGTGCAGTTGAAACTGGGTACCAGACACAGAAAAGACAGTCTGCACAGGGAAGGAGAGGAGGCATAGAGAAGAAAGCAATGGCTTCACTGCGTAGTCTGAAGTCAAAGTAAAACAAAAAGATAAGATTTGAAGTGCCTCGGGACAAGTCACAGGTGAGCATTGGGGGCATGTTGGCCCTGGCTTATGGAAATAAGAAAAGATCAAGGAAGAAAAGGAAAAATGTGAACTGCACAGAAGACACAATAATTGTTACTGGGTCGAAGTGAGAAAAAGAGCAGAAAAGACAAAGTGAAGTAAAAGGAAGCAAGCCATTGGATGAGGAGATCGAGGATGATAGATCAGCAAGGAAGAAGGATCATGGGAAACTCAGCAAGTGGAAAAATCCATCGTTGGATGCTTTGGAGAACCACGTGAGAAGGAAGGAAAGACAGGATGGTGAAGCCCTGAAAATGCGAGTCAAGTTGAACTAGGGTTTTAGACACCTAGGGTTTTGGTATCTAGGGTTTTGACACCTAGGTTTTGGCCTAAGGATGTCAGTGAGTGACTGTAATGTATAAATAGAGTTCTAGAAGACCTGGGATGGGTTGGTACTAGGTTGGTTGAGATTTCATTACTATTGTATGATCAAGTAAGGACTATTGTGTGAGAGAGAGAAGTGTCTTTTGTATTGTAAGATATTTAGCTGGGTGCGAAGATCAACCCTCCAGTTGGGTGCATAGGGAGGGGAGAGATAGAGAGGAGAAGAAAGAATATTTGTTAGCTAAGAGTGAAGACAAGAACTGTATGCTTCATCTTAATACATTATAAAGAATAGTTCTGTGGATGTATCCCTAGAGAGAGGGTGAACCACATATATCTTGTCTTGTGTGTATGATTGATGTTGTGTTATTTTTTCCTTGATATATTGTTATTGCATTATTGTGGTAGATCTGATAGAGGTGTGGAATAGATCTAAGATGATAAGTGATATATGCATGTTGTATTTTTATAGTGTTGAATCCACTTAATAGTTCCCTTGGTTGTAGGCATCTATGTCCTGCAACCCCCCCATAGCTACCTTGGGTGAGACTACATCTGCTTTGCAGGTGTAGACAAAAGGGCCAGTAGTTAGGGCTTGTTGGTGTGCTCTTGGAGCTGAACCCTGGGTCTGCCCTTGTGCCAACACCATCCATCTTTTGTGCTATGTTCTGTAGCTTTTATTCTACGTTGATCTCTCCTTCTAGTGTGCTCTCATGAATTGTTTGGAATACTTATTCAAGTCTTTGCTCCAATATGTCTGCAGGTTGTTTTTCTTCCTCTTGTTCCATTCATACTTCTATAAGAGCTATCTTCAACACTTCCTTAGCTTCCCTGTATGTCTCCAGGTTTGTTGCATCCATCCTCACCCTGGATTGAACCTCTTGCGCTACACTCATCTGCAACTTATATAATGCTTTTGTCAGAATCTTGGATAGTGCCAAGTCCAACTGTTTCACATCCTTCACTTGTTTCTGCACAATTTCCTCATCTACTTGTAGCATACGCTGATTTATTCAGAATGTTTCGCTCCCCATTATTTCTATTTGGACTGTCTCCTTCTCTTTATGAATTGGTGCATGTTGCGCTATGATTCCCTGATGTGTGACATTGAGTTGTAAACTCTCCATAACTGCTTTAACTTCCATAATATTTTTCATGAGTTCTTCTCTCTAGGATTCTACGACATAGAGTGCTTCCTCTCCTTGTTCTTTCACCTTATCAACAACTACCTTGGTCTCATCATCTGTGATTGTAAGCTCAATGGGATTATTCTATGCCCTCGTCTTCTTCCTCTGTTCTCCCATCTGCATTGTTGATTTACTCTTCTATGTCTATGTAGGTTTTGTGACCTATGGTATACTTCCATTCATTATCTCTTGATTTGATATGCCCTCTTTCTTTTGTGCTTCCCCATTGGTTATTTATGCACAGTTCCGAGCACTAAGGCTCTTGGTATTGTTTCATTTTTTCTTGGTTTCTTTATTGTCCCAGTACCTATAGGTTTGTTTCACTTGGCTTCTTTTCAAGTATTTGTAGTTGTCCTAATAGATTTCTGCACTATGGCAGATTGTGCTCATTCTTTTCCCTTTTCTCCTTTCTTCCCTGTTATTGGAACCTTCCATTGATCCATCCATTTTATGAGTACCAATTGGAATTCTTCTATTGTAATGCAGTAGTGCATATTAAGCCATGTTTTATTGGGGTATCTTATTGCTTCTATCCATGTCTTATGTATGGATGCATTAAAGTTGGTTATCTCCTCATATTCCTTCACCACTTCAAGTGATATTCTCCATGTATTTTCAATCTTCTCCCACATCTCTTGGATATACATGCAAAAAATACTTGTGTTGTATTTCCTTTGCTTGGAATCTATGTTATGTCACATATTTTCATACCTCGTTGCACCACATCTTCCTGCTCTTCCACATAAAATTGAACACTTTGGTTTCTCCCATTAATCTAGGGCTATAAAAATTATCAACCAAGAATAGTGGAACTTTTTTTCCAGCATCCTACGCATCCCTGCAGTATTCTAAGAAAAGGTTGAGTAGATACGACGTCCAACTCAAAATTCTTCCTTTTACACACTACGAAGCTGCTCCGACCACCTCTACATGTGTCTCTTCTTCGTGAAATTTCCTCAATATCTTGCAGGCCATCAAATTCATTGCAAATCTGGTAGCTAGGTCATTAATGTTATTAATAAGCATCCCCTTGGTGCCTCTGTCTATGCCAATTTTTTCCTTTATGTCTTCTCCAATAGTTTTTTCCTTTGTTTTTTCATCAAGGTATTACTATGAATTTACCCCATTTCTCGGTATTCCTGTCAACTTGGCAATCAAGTTGACATCTATCGGGACAAGTTTGTAAATCCATATAAATCCTCCATGTACGCATGCCAACATTTTTTTGATGCATGCATTAATGTGTCTCCCCCTACCGAAATGAGGAATTTCTAATAAATTCATGATGCCCGAGCTGTAAAGTCTAGATATCCACTATTTGGGCTCCATAATTGGGATTCCTTTCAAAGTTGACCCCTTTTTATCCATATAAACCTCATGCACAAGCTCTAGGAACTTGGCTACTTATGTTACATCGTGATCGACATACTGTAATTTGGGAACACATTCCAACATCTCTTCCACCATGATGACTGAGTCCGGGATGTTCGAAACTGACAAATTAACCTGTGTTTGTGTGTGCATTGTTTCTTTCTTCTTTGATGGCCCTGTTTTCATTTCATCTAGGTTTTCTTATTCCAACATTTCCTCATCTGTGGTGCGATCATCCTCCACCTATGGGTTTTCCTCTATTGTCGGGGTATCAGACACTGTGTTATCACTATCATTGTCACCATGTTCACCCTCTGCATGCGTCATTCCTAGGGTTTATGTAACACCCCAAGTTCTGAACCCCCATTTTAAATAATGAATTTTTATAATGTTGAGAGGCCTGAGTGCCCAAATAATTATTAAAGGGCTAGTATGCCCAAGAAATGTAATGTTTTGATCATTATTAATAATAAACACATTGTTGGTTTCTAGACGGACAAGGACTAGAGTTATAGGGCGCTATGATTCCATGAGAGAGGGGGCTTGAGGGGATAAATGTTTATTCCTATGTTACCCTTTTTTGCTAAGGGAGGGGATCGGTTACGTTAGCTTCTTGGGGAAGTCCAGGAGGTTCTTGATTCCCCACAAAAATAATTAAACCCATCCCTGGTTTGATTGTGGGGTTGGTCGTTGGCTCGTCTGCTCCTTCACTTATGCATTCTTACAATTCTTTCCCTCATGCTCTTCCATGCACTCACTCACCCATTCATTGATCCATCCTCACCTACGTCTTGGCTTGGTAAAGCGAAAGGAATTGTTTAGAATTAGCCATGGGATAGTTGGTTGTAATGTTCGACGTTGGTGCAATCCAGCCATGACTTGGGGCTTGCATGTCTGAGATGCATTGGCATGTGCCCTATTTTTCTCACAACCACGAGCCATGAGATTTTTTGCATTGAGATTCTGGACCAGCTGTGCTGGAGGCCCCGGAAAAAGGAGAAGCACTGCCTGAGGGACTGCGTGGCAGAGAAGGGTAGACGTCCATTCTCTAAGGCAATACAAGTTGGGTAGAAGAGATCTAGGTACTTGGATTGTTGTGGTTGTTGGGAAAACTGTGAGAGCTTGAGATATGACTGGTTTGGGAACCCAAGTACACTCTGGAACCTTCCTTGTGGATATTTGGAGCAGTGGTGTCTACGGTTGGGTGGAACGTTCTTAGTCTGCAGCTAGTTCATGTCACCTTTTTATAAAGATAGGTGCTCTCTATTGTGATATTATTATCTATGTATGAATGTATTCCGCTGTGTATTTTAATTATCATTTAACTAAATCTTAGATTATGCATGCTTATTGGATATTGTTGTGCATGTCATTAAAGTCTTTTCTTTTATGCATCCTAAAATTTTAAAAAGGTATCGGTAAGAAAAATAAGTCCAAGGGTGGGCTTGTAGGTAGCATTCCCCAGCCTGTGGGTGGTTGGGGGTGTTACAGTTTGGTATCAGAGCTTCTGGTTGAAACACCGGGTCGGTATGGGCCGGGTCTGTTGGTAAGAGTCTTGTGGTTACAGATATAAATATGACCATGGATTTTAAAATCTCAGGAGGAATGGTGTTGCAAAATCTACGCAGGATTTATATCACCAGAGACCCATTATAAGGGGTTCAAAGGATCATGACCGTCCCCTTCAAATTCAAGAGCGATCGCCACTATAGGATCAGGAGAGATCTAGAATCGTTGGATCAGAGCATAGGTGAACAGGGGTCATCTAATGAAAAGGAAGAAAGGGTTAAGGTCACCACAATTAGATCCCATTGTGTTCAAGGATAAATTCGTGAGTGCGGACACAGACCAATCTCCCCAGATCCACCTGGATCTGGAACAAACTGTGACAGAATACTACTCTTTCCCTAGTTCTAAAATATTGAA